>OZ024754.1:45451551-45456551 GCA_964016885.1 Eledone cirrhosa
TTTATAGTGAGCAAAGGCACTGCACAAAGCCAGTCCCACTCTCTTAACCAAGATGATATTTACCAAAAAGAAGAACAAGTCAACATCATTGGAAACCATCAGGGTTGCAGGTGTTATATCAGAGTTTTCCTTCTCCTAGAATTCTGCCTTGACAAAGGCTAAGGGGTCATCTCTCCTGGTGATTTTGGATGGCCATTGACTCTTAAGAGCTCCTTTGCCCTTTGACAGGTTTTGTTTTTAGTCCTGCAGGATGTCCAAAGTCACCCTCCTCACCAAGAAACCTTGGTGGGGTTGCCAGTTTAGTCGCCAACGACCCGACCATGGGACAGGTTGTACTGGGATACATGTTACCAGTAGCACCAACTGGTGACCTGACACATAAATACATACAAACATATATACATACATACATACATACATACATACATACATACATACATACATACATACATACATACATACATACAGGCATACATTCATAAGAAGCTAGGCTTCACAGGAACAGAAAGAACACAACTAGTTAGGAAATTACAAGTACAATCCATTAATGGAAGAGTAAAAATATGTAAAACATTCCAAAAATGTTGTATCTAATAACTGCATATACACATGTACAGATACAAAGCATATACACATGCACACATACAACTCAAAACATACACATCCACACATACAATAACATCCATATCTACACATGCATGCAGACATACATACATATCTACCTAGTTGATGTTGTGTAAATTCCAATGAGAGAGTCTTGTGTCTATGTTAGAAACCGACTCTCTATTGGTAAAACTTTGTAAAATTATAAAACCAGAAGAACATACATATATACATACATATATACATTTATACATACATACATATAAACATGCATGTTTACTTGCCTGCTTTTATGTATTTATAAGTTTGTATATAGGTATATGTATGTGTATGGTTGTGTATATATTTTTGACTAATAAATATTTACAGTATAGCTTGTTCCTATATCTATCTGCATCTCTCGTCTTCTAGGAATTACACCTACTTGCTCCTGATTTATCCTCTCCATATTAATGAATCTCTACAACTACAGACTCTTATCAACTAAAATATGTGTTAATAGTTGATGCTATTTTCAACCGAAGTATCTGGCACTAGAATCTCTCAATTTTATACAATAATTTATTTGGAATATGGGACTTAACACAGTTCTGAGCAGGCTTCTCTTTATGTTGTTGTAAGATTTCGCTAACGTATATATTTAATGATTGAGATTCGGTCGGTTTTGACGAAGAACATTTTGTTTCATATATCTAACTGGATATTCTACTTGGTAAATTTTCGTATAGACGTCCGAGTGGTTTACAGAAACGAATGCGATTTCCGAGTAACACAGCATCATAAGATCTGCACTGATAAGACATGCAAAATCTATTGGTAGGTGTTCTAAACAGTTTCCCTCTAGCCAGTTGCATGAGCGAAGTCATTTTGAGCGATGCCTATTAAGCGATGTCAGTTTGAGCAAACCTCAAACTTTTTTTTTAAAGACGCTTTGAGCGAAGTTATATATATATATATATATATATATATATATATATATATATACACACCACACGGCCCCTGCACAATTTCCTTTACCAAATTTCTTTCAAAAGGCATAGGGCGAAACTGACGCTATAGTAGTAACGGGCTTGCTAATGTGCAACGCAATAGGACGGCACATGACACCATGTGGTCCTAAAGTGCACTTACTAACCAAATGTCCAAACTGAGGGTCAGGAAATAAATGTTTTTACAACTTAACTTACTATTCAAAATCTTAAATCGTATTGAAATTACGCAGCACGTTATTTAAAATTACACAGCTCTATAATTAAAATAATATGAGAGGCCATTTTTAAAATGAAGTTTTTGTTTTCTCTTTTATGCATCAATATTGTATCATAGACGGAAAGAATTTGTATGAGAAAGTTATATTAAAGTACATTATTTTAATATAATTCTATTACTAAAACAAATTCTATAGACAACATCTTAGTAAAATATCCGGTTAATTTCATCGTCTTTGCAATACTGTAACAACAAAGGATTTCACTTACTTGCTCTAGGCTGGTCATAGCAACAGAAATCTGACCAGTGAATTATTCATTGTTTTCTTTTAGGTAGATGCGGAAATTTGAGAGCAGTTGTACTTGAGTTTTATGGATCGTAAGACCGAAAGAGAGTTAGACATTTATTTAATACATGCATTTACATTTTGTATGGCATTGCATGATCACATCTTTACAAAGGTATCCTTTGTATAAATCAATATTTCCATTTATGGGTGGCAGATACTATAACTGAATAAACAGTTGTGCAGTTGAGTCTCGTAATGATATATTATTTCCCATTTCAATGGCCATTAGCTGCATCGAGAGTTCGATAAACAATTGGTGCACCTACTGTGAAAGGCAATCTGTGTTCAGCGAACCTAGTTAATGAAACGTGTGTTTAAACATTCTGTTGGCTAATGATGTGCTTCATCATTATATAGGATTATGTCCCTTTTTAAATATTCTTCGATTGTTCCTAAATAGCCTTGACTTCATTAATGCTATGGTTAGCTAGACAAAGAATTGGTCGCTAACTAAATCAATCCCTAGATTCATACTTTTGCAGGATGGTGGGTATATCATTGCATATGTCGTTTTCTTTTCCAAAAATTACGAGAGTATACGTAATGTTTATTTTCGACTGACCTCACTAGGTTTGCTTTTTCCATTGTCCAATTCTAAGCAGAAGTTCCACAGTGTCTTCTCCTCAGTGTCTTACTACCGTTTATACTCATGTTACTGTAGTGTCGCATTATATTGATGTCTTCCCAAAGCCGGGAACTCTTATCCGATCCATTAGATATTTCCAACTGGTTGTATATGACACCAGTTAATAGAATATTCTATTGTAATTTCGCTAAGCACAAGATTATTCTGCTATAATTACAGAACAAACAATATAAGTAGCTACCCACAGTATACTAGAGCTAATATTTCTTCTGGACATGTTTACGGAGAATCAGGAGACATAATTGCAGAAGCACAGTCATGATTCAGACCCCACCAACAATGAGAAAGCATACCGCAAAGGTCATATATAATAGGAGCATCTGCATCACCAATTTGGCCACTATCATAACTTCATCAACTTCAAAATAGACTTTGTGTGTTTTACATGAGGGTTTCATTTAGGTGATGAAGGATGAAATTGTTATCCATGTATTGCAGGCCCTGTATGAACATTGAAACAATGCATTTCTCCTGATATCTAAGAATTCTTCAAATCAACAGTTTGAGTTCGACAAGTTGATTCCTCTCTCCATTTCCTTTTAACCTCCTCCTTGAGAATATCATGCAAGAGGTACGCACAGAGCTCCACACCCCTGTTATAGTTTGAGGAAGGACGATTTCCAGCTTAAGCTTTGCCAATGATATTGACAATGATACCTGTCAGTAGACAGTCAAACAGTTGTCCAGGTGCCCACTCCCAGACTGAAAAAAATGTTTTTTTATCAAATATTATAGGCCTGGTGAATTCTGACTTAAATATTGGAATCTCATCATTTGTCTTTTTCCAACTCGTATTTACGTGTGCTAAATGGAGGATTTGTATTTTAAGTGGACTTATGTAAGACCACAAGGCCCCACGCAATGATCTTATGACAAGCCTCTGTTATAAATTGTGGCCATGTAATCTCTTTACAATTTGAGGTTGTTGTAAATGCAGTAAAGATGTAGGTTATAAATGATACTTATAAGATTTTGAAATGCTTTGCAATAGCACCTGTCTAGTAAGTTTCTGTTCCCTGCTCTCAGGGTATCGCTTCCATCCACAATTGCTTTGTATTTAGGAATGATTTAGTCCGTGATTCCTGTCCAAACACCGTAATCAATATCATATTGCTTGCGCAGTTTCCCGAATTCCCAATTTAATTGAAATCTGATTCAGGTCGCCCTTATAATTTATAGCAGCAATAGTGTGTGGGATGAATATGTTTGTTATTGCTAATACATTTAGGATTTGTCGTGTAACCATTAGTGCTGACCGGAAAGATATTGACGTAATGAAGAACTTGCTACCTTCAAAGTATATCACGTATAATCTGTAAGCTGTCTCAACTATTAGGCTTTCAATTGTCTCCTTTATCTGAATAACTTCTAATTTACTTGGCGTAGGCGTGTCACATCTCAACCTGAGCCAATCATTTGGAATTTTTTCTGCTCACAATATAATTTAAGATTTTCTTCTGCGGAACCAGTAAAATAGGATTGAATATTTAGGTGTAAATTATCTTGTGACATACCTATCACGGCAGAGTAAATGATCGAATTGTTCCATTGTCTGTTTCATTATCTTAGGCTGTGTCACGAAAGAAACTAATGCAAATGCAGCTTGTTACTTTTCAGATTCTTCAATTCATTGATAGTAATTTCCATGCAGTGTCAAACTTTGACTATCTATGAATGCATTCGTCCACACAACATAGTTGTACAAAGAGCAAGGACATCTAGAACATATTAGTATGGTTTTTATAACATTTTTATATTTCATATTTAATAAATTCGACGACATTACACTTAGAATGTTTTCCATTGTAGACGTTTTGTAATGACGTCTTCTGGTTGTGTACTTTTAAAAGAATTATATAAATATTTAAACAAGGCGTCGTAACTGTGAAGAACATATTGAAGCAAATATGCAAACGTTATTGCCCTGTTTACATTAAACTTGCACAACTATTCTTATTTCGATAGTTCGTTTTCTCTGCATTAGTTTAACAAATTCACATTGACATCAAGCACATTTCTATAACTTCAGATTTGAAGGTATAACAATAATTCTACTTATTTCTATTAAAATCCTGAGAATTGTAAACATTAGATTTTGTATTCTCCAATTTAACTATATGCTAGAAATTTAAGTAATCTCTGCTTTGCAACAAATCACTATCTAATGATATTTAATGAGACATATCTTTCTAC
>OZ024754.1:45466551-45479051 GCA_964016885.1 Eledone cirrhosa
GGAACTAATAAAACTTTTTCTACATCTATTTGAACTATATATATATATATATAATTGGATATATGAGAGGGGTGAACACATATATAAGTATACATGTGTTCCAATTGCAAATGACCAAGTTAGCTAGGTTGAACAAATACTAATTTAAAACAATATAGTTTGCCTGACTCGATCGATTTAAAGTAATAAATCAATAAAAATAACAAACCTATATCGGAGAGACCCAAAATCTGTTTCGCAAGAATTATATTCAATTATATTACACGGCTCGGAAACTTTCCCTTCTTTGAGCTATTTAATTGTAAAAAACTATTTTGAGTTTATAACTCAATCTATGATATATATATATATATATATATATATATATATATATATATATATATATATATATAGAGAGAGAGAGAGAGAGAGAGAGAGAGAGAGAGAGAGAGAGAGAGAGAGAGAGAGAGAGAGAGAGAGAGAGAGGAGAGAGAGAGAGAGAGAGAGAGAGAGAGAGAGAGAGAGAGAGAGAGAGAGAGAGAGAGAGAGAGAGAGAGAGAGAGAGAGAGAGAGAGAGAGAGAGAGAGAGAGAGAGAGAGAGGAGAGAGAGATGTGTGTTTGTTTTGAGAAAGATTAAGTGGGTGAGTGGGTTATAGATATAGATATATAGATAGATAGAGATAGATAGAAAGGTAGAGATATTAATTGATAGGTGCACAACTATATTGTGGTAAGAATTTAACAGTTTCCATTCCTAATTGAGATATTCATTTGCTCTTACTCATTTTACCTCCCTCTACCCTCCGGTCAATTTCAACAGGCTGTAATAAGATAGTACCTATCATGCTGCTTTCCACAACCATTCCCTGACATACAATAAGAACATGAAACCTCTGCTAAATACGCCGCAAGCGTTCTATTGCTGTTTACGTATTCCATCTTTACGTTGGTGTTCATACTTACATATAAATATATTGACATACACTCGCGCTGACAGTTATGCATTTTGTTTATATATCTATATTTTTTATATAGAAATGTTACTTAGATTTAACAAGTCTGCTTAATAAAAAAAAACAGTTGATAGTATTATTGTAAAGAAATATGGTTAAATGATTGAATGATTTAAGAAACGATGTTTAACCAATTAAGTATGAATAAATCTAATATAGGAAATATGACGAAGAAATAAAGAAATGGTATGAAAATACATTTTGTTACATGGATCTTAACCATGGTTAGATGCTTTTTGTTTTTCGACATTTGTGCGGTACCATGCTACATATATTTTCTGTATATTCCATCTAAGGTATTGGATTTCCTATCTACACAACACACGTATTTCCTAACATTACAACATGCCAAGCTTTAATTAGGCTTCAGCTTGTGTCAGTTTTTCTTTTGCTTCTTTGCATACAATATATATTTTTATTCGATGTCTTTCCATTTTAATTTAGGGATGTTGAAACAATATCTTATAATAATCTAGAATTTTCATACTCAAATATATCTGCTCTAAAATATATATTTAATGATATATATTTCAAGGTTGGAATTATACACTACGGAGCGTTACTCTTCAATTTAGTATGATGATGGGTATTTCGTCGTATTCGACGATGTACATATAGTTGCTCGAATAATAGAACTACATAGTTATTAAATCAAATTGAAAATGGTTCAGTACCTTGCACTGAAATATACTCTA
Source organism: Eledone cirrhosa (assembly GCA_964016885.1). NCBI lineage: Eukaryota > Metazoa > Mollusca > Cephalopoda > Octopoda > Eledonidae > Eledone > Eledone cirrhosa. The sequence continues at coordinate 45,468,239 of OZ024754.1, forward strand.
TTGTAGACGCAACATATGTCATGTTGAATTATATGTAAGAGAGTTGGCTAAAAGGTTCATAAGCATAACAAATCATAGGTTGACCAAAATACTATACTGTAATTACCTAACGAGGTATACTTTTCGGCATAGACCCCGGAAGGAAACAATGCGGTTATAAATATGAGTTGAAATTAATGCCTGCAAGATTTCACAGCTCTATTAACATTCCTTCATAGTCAACCTATGAAATTTTCAGCTTAAATTTGTATAATCTACCCTCCGGGGTTTAACCTAATTTGTAACTATTTAGTACCTCAATTATGAAGATAGAGTCGAGTCTAGCCTAGGGTAAAGGACTTCTGTTATCAAATGTAAAATTAAAGTGTGTCAAACGCCTGAACGCATGTTGGCGAAGGCAACATTATTACCACTCGTCCATGCATGTGTTCAACGCATTTGCTGCATAATATTTTTGATAGGTAGCCTCTGCGGGGATTATTATTACAACACTTTATCCCTCAAGACGATGGCTCATCTGTAAATGATATAACAGAACACTGAAAGGATAATTGTTTATCCCGAGATATCTACTTCCCTTGATTCAGCTAACAAACCATTCACAGATTAATGGAAATATTTCAAACTAATTGCTTTGAATGTGCAGAGGGCTTAGATGGTTGAGTCCTTCAGTCTCATCTAAGGATTGGTGTCAGTTAATCTGTTGTGATTGCTTTTAATGCTGCTGCAGTTGTTGGTGTTGTTGTTGTCGTTGCTACTGTTGTTCTTGTTGTTATTGTTCCTGTTCTTTTGTTTTTGTTTTTGTTCATCCCTGAGGATTTCCTCATGAATGCAGACCCTATAGAATCCGGCTGTGAATATTCCAGATATAGTTTAGCCATAATATGTCTAACATCCCATTAACAAATGTATTATTTCTTCTGTTTAATGTAGTGGTGGTGAGATTTGAGGGAGATTTAACTGCTATTTTGTGCAGACTGGTTCTAATTATTTCCATAGATATATTTCGTATAATTCTTTTATTCTTCAGATATGATTCCAAAATTTCTCTCTCAGTTATTAGGTTTTTATGCCATTACTTGCGTTTTACCATAATTTACCTTGCTCTCCATATAATTTCAATTTTGTTTTTGGTACTAAATTGTTTCCTAAATGTTCAAACTTATCCAATTATTATTTATTCTATTGCAAAGAAAATATATTTTTTTGTTGCTTTGTTTACTTTTCACAATTGTTGCAGCATTTCCTTCTATATCTTTAATACAACCCGTTTTTTTCCCATTTGGATTAGGCAAATATCAAATTAATTCGATTAAGGCTGAATTCATTTTAGGTTTTATTTTCTGATTTCTTCTCCTTTCGGTTGTAATCATACATTGAGAGGAACAGCAATGGTATATTTCCAGGAATTTTATAATGGTTAGCACAAAACTGCTATAATCATCAACATGCCATTTAGTTTTATTTTATATTTCCTACAGTTTAAATATTCTGTCTCACGAAGAAATGTATCATTTCTAATGAAGGGATCACCTATAAACTGAAGTGAAGTGAACAATAGAGTGTGTAATCAGTTACTCCACCCACTAGAAATACCAGCCAAATTCTTCTCAAACCAAAACTTAACATCATGTAAAACAGAAGAAGCTATTTCATAATATATGCTTAGATATATTGCCTGATTAGAAAATAGTGTAGCCAATACTATGTTAATCATAGAACTCCCATTCATTATATAGACAAGAATTCGATATAGAAGAAAACTGGCTATTAATTCAAGACACATTCGTATGATATGGTCCCGTAACTCATGATAGTCGAAGTGGCACCGTATTGACATTCGGCGTTTGGTGGGCATTTTAATGCTGGCGGACCCCATACCTCTCCTGGCCTCAGTACAGCAGATATTTTCCTGAGAACGATAGAAAGTAAGAGAGGAGAAAGAAGAAAGAGAATTAGAGGAACAATCGACCTCAGTGCTAGATTGGGGCTTTTTTTATCGATTTCGAAAGGATGAAAGGCAAAGTTGACCTCAGTGGAATTTGAACTCAGAGAGCAGAAAGCCGGCAGGAATGCCATAAATCATTTTATCTGACGTTTTACCGACTCTGACAATTCGCCGCCTATATAAGTCACCTTTATGTTCTGAGTTCAAATCCAGCCGAGGTTAACTTTGCCTTTCATCATTACGGGGTCGATAAAATAACGTACCAGCAATACACTGGAGTAATTGCTGGCCTTGCGCCAAAAGTAGAAACAATATTCTATTATAAATGAACAATACTTTTAAAAGTGATTTTAAAAAGAAATTCAGAATTAACTACATTCTAAGTAAATATATACAAACCATGATTAGAAATCATTGTTTATGATATATTAAGAAGGTTTTGTTTTGTTTTTTTTTGCTTTCGCATTCCATCAAATTTGATGTCCATGTGAGCCAATTATAAATCAATAATTTTAGCGTCTTATCAGTCCTAGATCTGTCCACCTCTAAATTTAATTCTGTGGTCTCATCCACTTTCGTTTCATATTTGCCTTACCCCTCTATACAGCTATTTATATTTTATATTCTGTCTATCTCTAGCTTGTATTATTTTGGATTGGTAGTATCGGTAGAGGGTCGGACGCCATGCTTTGCAGCAAAGAGTTACGGCCCTTTATGGTCTGAGTTCAAATCCCTCCGAGGTTAACTTTGCCTTTCATCCTTACGGGGTCGATAAAATAAAGTACCAGTAATACACTGGGATAATTGATGGCCTAGTGCCAAAAGTAGAAATAATTATTTCCCATTTCTAAACAGCAGCAACAATAAATGCGAATAACAGGCTTATCTTGAATTCTGCACAATATATGTGTGCGTGTGTGTGTTTAGATACGTGTGAGTGTGTAATGATTGAATGTATATATATTTAAGTGTGTGTGTAAACGGACATATGTGAATGTAACACATCGTTTTTACGTAGTTTACAATTAGAAATGGAAGCAATAGTACAGTAGGTATTAGAGCGAACCAGATGTCAGGAACATTCAATATGAAAATATGTTTTAACACTTTTAATATTGGTAGAAGTGGACATTTAAGTGCATCACCCAAAGTGCACATGAAATTACACATTTTATTAAAATTTGTAATCAATTTGAACCAATATATATATTACAGAACAATGCACTTCTGTACTGGTGCACTATCTTTAATTAAAACCACCCTCTGGTGTATGAAATGGGAATTTCTCACATTTCAATTGCGAGATTGTTCTATACCTGAGGATACAGCTGCTATATGACCATTAACACAAAAAAACAACGGCAACGGTTGCCATGTCATTACATGGAGAAATAAACATAAGGAAACATAGATCATATTATTACTGCTTGCATTAGAGTATTAGGCTTTGAAACTGTCCCCCTCCTATGTAATATGTTTATACATATATATATTACATAGGAGGGGGACAGTTTCAAAGCCCAATACTCTAATGAGATTCCTGACGATTTCTCACGAATGAAACAGTTCTAGTCCTGTAGAATCTCTTCTATATTAAAACTTGTTATAATCTGCTATGTATTGAGTGCCTTACTTACTGTGGTTACCTCCGATTCAACCTGGAATAACTATATATATATATATATATATATATATTTATTAAAATAACAGATTATATATCGATGCATATATATATAAGTATATATTTATATTCACATCGATGTATATATATAAGTATATAGATGAATTGAGAGAGAAATTGGGTATAAGAGGGATAAGTTGTAGTGTGCAGAAGAGAAGACTGAGATGGTATGGACATGTGATGCACATTGAAGATGACCGCTGGGTAAAAAAGTGCAAAGAAATCACAGTAGAAGGAAGACGCAGTAGAGGAAGGTCAGGAAAAACATGGGCAGAGTTGGTGAGAGTAGACCTCAGATCGCTGAAGCTCACGGAGGAGATAAGGAAGGTCCGTGACATGTGGAGAACTGCCGTGCTGAATAGGACCTGTCCCACCCTTGCAAGCAGGGAAAAGCGGACGTAAAATGATGCTGATGATGATGATGATGATATATCCCTCCTCTTTTGCCTTTCGCTATGTATTTAGGGAACCATTTATGCAATATGAGTATGCGTCTATGGGAAGTTCTAAAACGATCGAAAAGTACTCGTTTTCTACACCGATTTGACTTATATAAAGTAGTCTGCCCCCTCTGAATTGTCTTAAAGAGTTTATACCAGCCAAGCTATAGTAGATATATCTCGAAATTCCTTCTATGATCCTGCACACATTAAGTGAGTTTCGGTCTCGGAATTGCGAGGATTATCTCGCTGGATGGAAGATGTTTTCCCCACATCCGTATATAGACAAGATTCAATTTATCTGTACATATGTTTCGCAGTGCCCAACTTTTCAGGTTTTTCCGTCTCGTACATTGACAGGAAATTGGGGTTGATAGGGTGGGATTGTGTAAAGTAAAATGCTGGTGGACAGTAAAAGCTGAAAGATGTTTAGTCTTTCTTAGTCTTTGGGAAAACAGAAAACCTCCAATAGTTTCTTTTTTTCTACTCTGACGGCTACACTGTGGAACGTGTGTAGCCATGTACAGACATTCGCCTCCGCAGAATCATTTTATTTTGCAAGGAATAATAATAATTTCAGATTGTTATTACATTTTCGATGTTAATGTTCCGAAACACGAAGATGTTGAATGGCACATGAGTGTGCTTCTATAATTGTATTTAAGCGAGTAAGTCTTCATTTTACAGAAAGTAGCAATGAATGTCAGGGAAACTGCTGTCTTTGTTATTCATACGATGCCCAATATTTATTACTTTTCAATTCATCTATCAATTTCAATTAGTCTGCTTGTCTTCTAATGAAAACCTTTTTTTTTCATCTCTAGGTCTTCACAATCTGCCGTCAATTCTCAATTACTTTCCCTAACTTACTCTACAGTCACTAACAAATTGATATATGTATATATATATATATATATTCACAACACACACTCACACATACACACACACACATATATATATATATCCATATATATATATCCAGATATGTTTTTACATATACGTCAATTGTTACACACATATATATGTTTAAAGAAGGAGATAGATGCGGAAAGAGAGAGATGGACCAAAAGAGAGAGAACATTTATTCAATCTTGTGGGGATAACTCTAGATTACAATTAATTGTGTTTTCATCTGGCGATTTTTCAAAATCACAATCAAGACTACTTGTGGAAATATTACTTATATAACCCCATTAACAGAGATATAGGTTGTGAGTGGAAACTCTAAGATGAGATGTCAAATGGAAAAGTAGTTTAATGAAGTGATATAGGTGTAACCTCGGTATATACGAATACATAAAACAATCAGAATGAAATGTAATATGTAAAAGAAGTAAATATATAATCTATATATACATTTCTGCGATTCTGTCACAACACGTAAACAGAAAGAAGTAGTTTGACTACCTCATACTACTCCTCTCTCTTTACGTCTGCTGCCTGCGGGAATGTATGTGTGTTTAAAAGGAAGGAAGGGGGGGGGGGATACTATAGCAAAGTAGCGGCTGGCGTTTCATTTGTTATGCTGTATATGTTTGTGTATGTGTTTGTGTGAATTTATGTGTGTATTTGTGTGACTGTATGTCTGAGTGTGTATTTTTGTAAGTGTGTCTGTATTTGTACGTTTATATTTATATACTCATACATATAAATGTATACATATGCACATACACACATACGCGTTGAAAAAAACTCAGAGTATAAATAAACTTAAACCGTATACAATATATAAGGTACAATAAATGGTATTATAGTCTTCGATAAACATGTATTAATATGGGAATTGTTGGATAGGATTTCTTACGGTTTAACAAGAACGTGATGAATTTACCAGTCCATCGCACAAATTAATGTGAGGATTCCGAAGCCTTGTGACATAAAAGTAATTTATTAATGAATTCTTAAAACCAAAACGCATATCCCATGTTCCTCACTTTACTATTTATAATGAATTTAACTAATGTAAAATTTTGCAAAGAAAATTAGAAACACGCAGCAATGACACAGTAACACTTAGCACAATATTATTGCATGTGAGATATTATTTCTTAACTCTAACTTTCCATTTTATTTATAATTCTGTTGTATTATATTTAATAAATAACTACCATGCAAGTTGATTTTATGTATAACCGCTGGGTTTCAAATCCCCAAACAAATCAAGGTAGTGCTGCAGCATGGCTGCAGTAAACTGACAGAAACACGTACAGGTACACAAAAATACAGTTATAGATAGATAGATAGATAGATAGATAGATAGATAGATAGATATTGAGGAAGTTTAAAATGTCACAGTATTTGTTCTGATACATGTGTCCTGAGTTCAAATACCACCGAGATAAATCTTGCCTTTGATGTGTTTAAGGTCAATAAACTAACAGTCGAGTATTGAAGTTGGTTCTTCCTCTGTCACTTTGAATTATATTTCTATTTCACGCTCTTTCTCTCCCTCTCTCTTTCTCGCTTCCTTTATCTCTCTGATTCTCGTACTCTCTGTCTCTCTAGCTCTTTAGCATGCACTCAAACATTATATCTTTCTCTATCTCTCTCACACACATATATTTATACTACTTTATCTGTCCCCTTTTCTCTTGAAGAAATCGTCTCTGCTCCAGCCTGGAGCGCGATGGGTTACGCCAGTATTTAAATGGCCAAAAAACACTGTGTGACAGAAGACAACACCTACGATTCAACAAGACTAAAGTGGCTTTTTATTATATAGACAGTAGATTACGTTATTTGATTACCACACTTAAGTCAGAGTGTAAACATATATTTTCTTTTTAATTTTGATGTTCAAATTCTAGCTTTATTTCTTCACGTCCGACAAAAACCACCAGATTTCAGAATTCAATATAATGCAATGTTATTGCATTATCATTACATCAAACACATTCGTATTAATTTAAAATAAGTTTCAAATTCAAAATGGCTGCAAATGAAATCAAATCTGCTACCAAATATTTCTTGCATTACTTTTAACTCACAAAACATAACATAATAGTCTCATTGGAATTGTTGTAGTAGCAGACACGTACATCATTAACATTTTTCATGCATAATATTAAACGAGTTATATTCTTAATTCTAATTTTAAAAGTTTTCACTGTATGTTATTACGGTAGCTAATATAAAGTGTAAGCATTCATATTCATAACTTTATATATATATCAACACCAATATCATAGACACACAATTCGATTAAAAAACTCTAGTAAAAAATGTGAAGCTTCACTATATCACATTATTATATTTGATTCAAACATAAAATGTAAATTCATATTATTATATATCTTCCCTAATATATATATACACAGTAATACAATTGGTTGGGGGGAAACTCTAGGTTAATATTTGAACACTGAACTCAAAGAATATATTTCATTGTTATATGTTCTAGACTGGGCTTCATCGGGTCAGAATTTCAATCTTTTAGATGAAACATATTCTTCGTTTATATATTCCGCAATAATTTGTCAAACGTTGGTTTGAAACCGATTTATTCTGTAACAAGAAGAAACATTAACAAACACAACGCCATTAGTGTATCAACACTAGAGGGAAAAAATAAAAGTAATCCAGAGACTACATGTTGAATATTCTAGGATTCACATAACTGACACCTCCCTAGAATTTCCTCAGTAATATCCAAACAGGCGCAGCAGTACATATATGAAGACATATGGTTATATATATACATATATTTACACACACGTACATATATATGTATATATATATATATATATACATATATACATATATATATACATATATGTATATATACGTGTTCAATTGGGTGTGTGTCAGCGTCTCTGCTTGTATGTAGGTGTATTTCTGATTTGTATTGTGTTTACATGTAAACGTGCCCATTTGTATGCTATGTATGTTTAAATGTATTCGTATTTTGTATTCGCTGCTATCATATATCTCATGCTGAATGAACTGCTTGCATGAGCAATGATATAGAAGAGGAGAAATGTGATTGCGTGTCATTCATAGATTTGTCCTCGTGATTAAAATTGCACTTTCACGGATCACAAATTTCCATCGGGATTGCATTCAAGTCGAATCTCCAGTTTTGTGCAGATGAGAGAATATTTGCCATGGTGGAATTGTGTCTCACATATTTCACGTTACATAACATAAGCTTTGTTTCCATTGTTTTCTTTACTTTTTACTTTTTTTCTTATGAGATTTAAACGTTGAATTTTGATTATATATCTATATTTTGCAAATGGATTTGAACAAACATTTTTTTCCTATCTGTCAATAATTTTGCTTTTGATTATTAGAAATAATATTCAAAAGTACACAGCTAATTCAAGATATAATATATAACTAACATATATTAATTCTAAAATCTTAAAATAAAACATCGATACTATTATTATATACAAATATTATTGTTAGGTAAATAACTATATGATTATATTTATTTTTTAAAAATTCTCAAATTAAGCTTTCCTATTTCTTATTAGACATGTAAAGGTTATATACAGATGTCAAATTGTAATATTTTATACATAAATTCAATTCAACAAATTCATGGCTTGCATAGTCCTGTTGTACAAAAATATACGCAAAGCTAAGCGAAGCTGTTTTGTTTTCTTTTACACGAACATGACGTTGTAAGTCACTGAGGAGTTGAGTTTTCACAACAAATAATATTCATTCAATCATATGATTCGCTCATTTAAACAACATAATACTTTTCTCTTGTCATTCCATTAGATGTGCGTGTGAACTTCTATATGTTCCCAAGGTGTTAGCCCTCAATTGCTTCTTCTATATGAATTATACAAACTGATGAACAGAGATATAATATTCAGTTTCATAAACGGTTTTCCATAGAATGTTTTATTAATTTGCCAACTGCCTTCATGAATTATGTTTTTATATGTACGATTCTCACTACACAACGAAAGTTGTTTTTATTCTGTTTTAAGTTTTATGCTTTCCACATTTTACATTTCAATCTGTTTCTCAGAGTGTGTCATAAAATATGGTTAAGTAGCGGTGAACCACAGATTTTAGTAAACATATACTCTCAAACATTCAAAGTATTTCAAGAGATTTCTTGCAATATACTTTCAAAGTACAAGAGATTAAACTAACTTTTATCACATGACATTTATTGAAGACAGAACATGAAAGTTGTTTCCTAGAAAAAGATATTGCAGCATTATATAAAATTTATTTTCACCCAGTTCTCATACGTATACACACACACACATACACACACAAATGCACACACATTTATAGCCCCTCCACACGCACACACCAATATATATATATGAATGTATGTATGCATTAAAACAATGAAATATAAAACATGTTTCAGCGATATTGCTCGCTCACCGTGTTTTTCGAGAGTACATACTTGCGATTGTGATAATTATAACAAGTATATCGATGCATGTTCGCACCCTCATCGCCATTTTGCATACGACTGTGACCTTAGAAACCTGCTCGTTATAAAGACTAGCCAGACTATTCCTAGCAAATAGTGTACCATTATCAGGAATGGTGAAGCTAAATCGAAAATATAATACTGTATAACAACAAAAGCGTAATAAAGAAATATAATAAAACTAAAATAATATATTTGGGGCAAAGGAAAATTATTTTAGTTTCTACATTTTTCTCCATCTACGATTAATTCCTGATAAATTAGTATTCCGAATAATAAAACCTTTGCCATAATGGCCTCGATCTCTCGACACGAAGAGATAATGTTTTACGAGCAAGCAAACATACAGCTTCTCTTTAAACTGTAGTTAGTTTAATAATACTAGTCCGATTGTTTAGCAGCTCGGCATACTATTATCACATCACTATCTTCTTGCATACATTTTTCTTTATAATTCTTTTGTATCTTTCAATATATTTTCCCGGGAGCAATATCGTTGTATATAAATAGCAGGAGACCACTCCTATATAATTCTATGTTGGCTGTAAAGATAAAAGTAGCTGTACAGTGAATAAGAATTTGATACATTGATGAACGAAAGTAAATTCCGGTAGGCATTTTGTCGGTTGTTCTAAGAATTCTGTTCAAAATGTCACGTGATCTCTTTACATTTCCAGGAATTTCTATTATATATATACATATACAATAAAAAATTCAATGAGAACAAGGATTAGTGTTATAAATATATATGTATATATATATATATATATATATATATATATATATATATATATATATATATATATATATATATATATATATATACTTGAGGTAAACATTGATGCAATTTAAATGAAGCACTCAACGTACTTTTTCCACACACATATATATATATATATATATATATATACATATATATACATATATATATATATTAAGAGAGTAAAACAAAGAAGCCTTCAATACATCAAAAGTCTTTATTAGCCGACAATGTTTCGTCCTATTAAGGACTCATCAGGGCAATTAAAACAACAAGAAGTAATATCGGCAGATACAAGCCGGAATCTCCGAAGAATATGGAGTGTACATAAACTGAAGTATTACAAAAATATATAATAAAAATATATGATAATAATTACTAAGGATGTATATAACATTAAGAACCATATTACATATATAGTCCAAAGCAAAAACTAGAGCTAAGCAAAGGTGGTTATATAGAGCAGGAATTTTATATAATACAATATAACATACAATAATATACCTTTACCAACATTAAAATCAAAAATTACAATAAAAATCAAAAGATACAATATGCATATGTATATATGTGC
>OZ024754.1:45481551-45486551 GCA_964016885.1 Eledone cirrhosa
TACGTTTTATTCTGTATACATGGCATCGCGTACTTGTACCCCTTTTGGGGTTATTTACACGTCTTTTGAAACTGTATATATATATATATATTTGCTCTTTTTACATGAATGTTATAATACATCTATTTATATATTTTTGCTACAGAGTTTTACTTTACTTTCCTTTATTTTGTTTGTACGATATATCAGTTATGTTGATGCGATGAACAATATATGCATATTTATATATTTATATATGTTATTTATTTAATAGTTTCACTCATTCAATGGATCCAAAACTGGCTCAACGTTTGTATTTGAACTTTATATTTGGAAGTCGGACGCATTTCAACCCGACCTATTGCAGATGTTTCCTAAAATCAAAGTTTCAAAGTGCGAATAGGACTAAAGAGAAGGCACATGGATTAGTTGTTACATAGTTGTATTATCAATCATGAGGTTGTGAATCCGATACCCTGACTGGACGGCATGTTGTGTACTTGAGCTGTACTTAACAATGATCCAGTTTACTCGGCTGTAGAAATGAGTTGCCATGTCACTTCTGTGTATTTCTATTGAACAACATCGGTGGCGTGAAGTGTGGGGATTTCTACTCATGAGCGATGCGAGAGCTGGTCTTCTAAAAAGCAACATGCAGCCCAAGCTTGTGCTTCAGAGGGGAATATTCTAGGTGCGAAACCCCTGAGCTTTCGGGATAGAAGGGGTTCTTTACACTTTTTATGGGAGTAGAGACATGAAATATGTACGGGACAATGTATTTCGCTTCTAATTCACCAATTCGAGATTCGACGCTAATATTTAGCGAAACCACCAGCGAAGGAGTGAGTAACATGTACATATGATAGGAGACACTTACCTAATAAACGATAAAAATCCCATTACTCCTTGTGGAGTCGTAGAGACACCGTGAAACCGCTTGTCTCGGGCACTTTCAAATATCTGAGTTAAATCCCACCGAGGTTAACTTTGCCTTTCATCCTTATGGGGTCGATTAAATAAAGTACCAGTAATACGCTGGGATTATTGCTGGTCTTGTGTCAAAAGTAGAAAAAAAACATTATTATATAATAGAGGGAGCTAGAAAATATCCCAAATAATCTTAATTAATAATCTAAAAATAAACCAACCAATCAGTTTTATTTGTGGTAGGATGGTTCCAGGAAAAAAAGATGGTTTATTTAAATGTATTTATTTGCCTTTATATTTTTGATTCATTTTATGTTTTATCACGTGCCTTAGCATGCTATTTCATTACATCCAACAGGGATACAAGAGACCAACGAATAATGTGATGACGTTAATCTCACCTGCACGTTTAGAGTTAGCAAAGAAACTCAGGAGATTGAAAATGTGGATTCTGTGAAGTTCAATAAGCCATAAATATACGGCTTAGCACGTTTATGCAACAAATGAATTATACAGAGTTTGTGTTACTGGACCCGAGAGTGGTTTCCTCTAAGGTAAACAAAAAGAAAAAGCACCTTTCAGCCATTTTCTTTTGAATGCCCATTTTAAATTTCATTTCCTTACTGCAACACAGATCACGCTTTTATATCGACTACACAGCGTCTTCACCTCTCTACTGAAGATGCATAACTCGAAACGATTGTTGTATTTATTTTCTTCATTTTTTTAAAAATATTTTCCTGGCTATACACCAAGTTTTTTTTCGATAATACCATCAACTAAATTCAAAAAGAAATAAGATAATTCGCTAGAATTAATTTTGTAATTAATGAGTAAAACGTTAAGCGAATCAACGTTGGCAAATTCATTGTGGATATTTTTAAATTTAAAATGTGAAAATATGAGTAAACAACAAAAACATATCGGCTTTTAAAACAAACGCATATATACATATAACTGTGCATGTGATTATATATATATATATATATATATATATATATATATATATATATATATATATATATAGTTTTGCGAGGTTTGTGATATGAAATCGTGTGTCGAAACAAATTAGATTACCGATATAAAAGAAACAGATGCGGAAAGCGAAAACCAACCAAACAGTGAGTGTGTTCTGTTATTAATTCTGGCAATATTACACAAATATGACCCTCCCCAAGTATAATAATATATACATATATATATACAACGCCAATCATTGTACGCTTGTATCTAACTGACATGCAAAAGCATATATATAGGAATAATGTAGGCCGAGATCATAGTAGATTCAAATAACAGAGAGGGGAGGGGGAGGTGAGGTGCAACAGAAATGAAACATGGATTGCAGGTTAAAATATAGTCTAGATAGATGTGAAACAAAACGAGGATGAACACCCAAATGATTTAGAAGTCGACTTTAAGCAGGAGCAATAATATTGAGAAACATATGAACGACAGCACATGATTTTGTTTCGAAAATTTTGAAAGTAAGTTTATAAGTATGAATTTTCAGTACATGTTAGTAGTTGTCTCAGTGGACTAGCCGTAAATCCTAGAGACTGTGGAGATCCTGGCCTTGGGTTCGATCCTGGTCAAGAGATGCATATAATCTTTTTTCACTTTATATTTTACATCACATAGAAAAAAACTGAAAAAGTTTACCGGGAACCCTACTCCCGACCAGGATCGAACTTCAGACAAGGATCACCAATGTCTATGACTCCTCCAACTAAGCCGCCGAGACAGCTACAAAAGTGTCATGAAAATCAATAATGATAAACCTACTTTCAAAATCAAACGTTCATGGCTTTCCTAGAGCTATTGGTCATATTTAGGTTCGACTTGTCTATCTTCTGACACTTTTGTAACAACCTTATTATTCATATATGTGTTTAACTGTTGAATTAATTTAAGTTGATTATTCTAACAAACAAATAATATATATATATATATGGAACAAAAACAAAGACCGCTTACATCATCAATTCATCTTTATTTGCTGACAGTGTTTCGTCGTTGCATAATTGCAGGACTCATCAGAGCGTTATAAAGAGGAATTAGATCAATAGTACCGACCTATATCACAAGAACGATCCATTATTATATATATACGATCCAAAATTATATATATAGATATATAGATATATATAATGCCAATCAATGCAACTTTGAATCTGACATGCAAAAACATATAAATAGATAGATAAATAGTTAAATAAATAAATAAATAGATAGATAGTTAAATAAATAGATAGATAGATAGATAGATAGATAGATAGATAGATAGATAGATAGATAGATAGATAGATAGACATATAGATAGATAGATAGACATATAGATAGATAGATAATTTTCTTTTTATTTGCCACCAGGGCATCAAAAAGTGGGACAAGTACAATGGGGGGGGGAGATTACATAACAAGGCGTCCTCAATAAGGAAGAGGCAATAACAAAATATAAAAATAAAATAAAATATAACAAAATAAAATTTATAACAAAATCCTCAATAGAGAGGAGGCGCCTTGGGGGGTCGCACACACCCCCGAAAAAAGTGTGCAACCGTTCTCCTCAGGAGCACAGAGAGGGGTGCTCCCTTGGTCTTTCATCTTCCTCACCTATAGTCTGATGTAGAGTGAAGGCCCATTCACACGGGCTATTCTCGCCACTTTCACAAAAACGGCTGGGGTGCAGCACTTCTCTCTCCATCCTGATCCTTCTTCCGAAATGATATCGGAAGAAACGGAGCAGTTGTTGGCCAGAGAGAAAGGTGTCTGATCTCAGTCCTTTCAGACGCGTCCACCATACAACCTCTTTAGCCATGGCTATTACGCACAGAAACACCGCCTGTCCTTCGTTTTTGAAGAGGGGGGGGCGGCTTGATCGTTACAATAGACTCGGCGGTCAACCGGATCGGTCCCACCCTTGACAGCAGTTGTTCGACATAGCCCCACAGATCGGCAATGCCCGAGCAGTGTACCAAAGCGTGTGCAACGGTTTCCTCGTCGCACACGCGATGGGACAGATCTTTTTCGAGGGGTCCCTACCCGGGCGCCTGTGTCTGTAGAGCCTTTCTCGAACGGGCAGAGCCCCTCGGTAGCACTGCCAGGCCAGGGACCTCTGGAAGTTATCCATGGGTCCCGGGCTGAATGTCTTACCGAACAGGTTGTCCAGTTCGTCTTCCTCCATGCCTAGGGCTTCTCCGAGGGCGTCGTCGCACCTGCTAACCACCAGCCCTCTATAGAATGACGAGGTGGATTCTCCACTGACAGCCGAGTCCGCCTGCCAGAGAGCCGTGAGCGCCTGGGCACACTCGGTGTGCCAGGTGCCCAGTTTTCTCGGACGTATAGATAGATAGAGATAGATAGATAGATAGATAGATAGATAGATAGAGAGATAGATAGAGAGATAGATAGATAGAGAGATAGATAGATAGAGAGATAGATAGATAGATAGATAGATAGATAGATATATTTCTTTTATTTGCCACTAGGGCATCAAAAGTGGGACAAGTACAATGGGGGGAGTTTACACAAAAAGGCGTCCTCAATAAGGAGGAGGCAATAACAAAATATAAAAATAAAATAAGATATAACAAAAAATAAAATTTTTAACAAAATCCTCAATAGAGAGGAGGCGCCTTGGGGGGTCGCACACACCCCCGAAAAAAGTGTGCAACCCTTCTCCTCAGGAGCACAGAGAAGGGGTGCTCCCTTGGTCTTTCATCTTCCTCACCTATAGTCTGATGTAGAGTGAAGGCCCATTCACACGGGCCATTCTCGCCACTTTCACCCATCTTTCATAGAAACGGCTGGGGTGCAGCACCTCTCTCTCCATCCTGATCCTTCTTCCGAAATGATATCGGAAGAAACGGACCAGTTGTTGGCCAAAGAGAAAGGTGCCCGACCTCAGTCCTTTCAGACGCGTCCACCATACAACCTCTTTCGCCATGGCTATTACGCACAGAAACACCGCCTCTGCTTCATCTTTGAAGGGGGGAGGCGGCTTGATCATTACAATAGACTCGGTGGTCAACCGGATCGGTCCCACCCTTGACAGCAGTTGTTCGACATAGCCCCACAGATCGGCTACGACC
>OZ024754.1:45496551-45519051 GCA_964016885.1 Eledone cirrhosa
ATTAAATTTTGGAGTCATTGAGACAATACATGACTGGTAACGAGAATCTCAAAATGTCGACTTTGGCCACTTATCAAAACTTACATCCTCTTCTTCTTCCATTCCTACTTCCTATTCTTCAATCAATTTTATTGGCTTGTTTGTACTGTCTAATAATATTTGCTGTTGTTATTGCTGTTGTTGTTGTTGGTGGTAGTTTTTATACTCGATGTAAAAGCTGGACAGATTCTGAGTTTAGTAGGCTGCAGGTGATAAGGAGGTAATATGTTTCACCTATTTCCGATCATATTAACCATCATCATTATTCTGTTCTGCACTAACCATCATTATCATCATCATCATCATCATTATCATCGTCATCATCATCATCATCAAAAACATCAACATCATCACCATCGTCGTCATCATCATCGTCATCGTTATCATCACCATCGTCATCACCATCTTCATCAACAACATCATCATTATTTACTTCTTTTATATCATCAAGAACATCATCGTCATCATCATCATAATCATCAGCATTATCTTATTCTTCATCAAGGCCATGATCATCGTCATCATTATCATCATCTTAACCATCACCATCCCTATGAATATCTTCATCAATAATGTCGACAGCCACATTTCAATCATAATTCTCCCCTCCATCAGCATACCACTGTCCATATTGTTGTTGTTGTCATTATTATTGTTATTATTATTATTGTTGTTGTTGTTGTTGTTGTTGTTGGTGGTGGTGGTGGTGGTGGTGATATTATTATTATTATCATCATCCACATTATATATATCGTCATGAGCATCATCCATTATAATCATCATCATCATTGTCATAAGGTGATCATGGTGTAATTTTTTTCTCCATTTCCAACCGACATTTTTTATTTCTATTTCTTTCTAGAGAGCTTTATTTCTCTATTTGTAATTCCGAACTAAATTGGCGTTTATAATCTTTAACCAGTTCCAGGCGAAAGCATGGCTGGGAAGAATACTATTACGAGATATACGAGTGTCGGAAGTGAAGTTAACCATGCGAGTAATAGTACAATTTGTGGCCATTTCTACTTGCAAATAACTCCAACACTTTTAATACCATTATCGATGGATATTATCAGAAATTACCTTAACTATTCAGAAAATAGAGTCAATATCGACTCGACATTTATATATGCATATGTTTATGTAATTATGTCAGTATGTGTGTATGTGTCCATGCGTATGTCTACATGTGTATGTTTATGTGAATATATGATGAATGTAAAGACTATGTGAGTACATGTGCATGTCTAAGTGCAGATGAATTGGCAGGAGCACAATGAAATATATGAAGAAACGTGTATATTATGATATATAGTGTGATGCGTATATAACTACAAGATATATATATTCATATTCACGCCAATAAGGACTGCAATATTAAACGTATTTCCTACCATTTCTTACAATTCATTGTATATATATAGAGAGAGAGATATATATCTATGATACATATACATAGATTCATATATGTATAAACACATATATGTATACACACACATATACATATATACACACACACATATATATATATATACACACACACATATATATATACACACACACACACATATATATATATATACAAACACACACACACATATATATATATGCATATACATATAAATAGATATACTTATACATATTAATATATATGTGCGTGTGTGTTTATACGCACTCTCACATGCACACACATCAGTGTAGATGTTCTCATGCTACTATATGGATTTGATGCATTTCTGATTCAATATATGTATGGTAATCAAGATTTCGACTGATAAACCAATATATATATATCTATATATATATATTTCTGTATATATACATACAGATATAAACATATATACATATATATGTGTATATATATATATTTCTTTCTTTATATATTTGCACACACAAACTAATATATATAGAGAGAGAGAGAGAGAGAGAGAGAGAGAGAGAGAGAGAGAGAGAGAGAGAGAGAGAGAGAGAGAGATTTGTATATATATATATATGTTTGTGTGTGTGTACGTGTGTGTGTGTCCCAGAATGCATTGTATTTACACATATGAATTCATGACCTCTCGTATAACATTGAATGACGTCATGATTAGTGTGAATTTCAAGCTTCACTAGCGTATTCTTTATGCATTTGTGTTCATATTAAATGGAAGTGACTTGCACTTCATCTGTGTATATTTTTCATACTTATACTGTTACATGCATGTTTATATAGCCCGGCACACACATGTAATTGTAAGTTATTCCTGTTCTGAGCTTCAGATTAGATTTTACCAGGCTGCTTTTTTGATTGCAAGCTTCACATGAAAAAATATCTATGAAAAAATTCACTAATTCACATTCTGTGTTATATTATATTATATATTATAATATTATGCTCTGTACAAGCGCTCACCCATTAAATCTGAATACGTTTTTTTCAAATGTTATTATTCTAGATAGGCTTATACTCTGTAACATAAGACTTTGTGAGGTTAATTCTGTCTCAATTACCCATATTTTAATCTAACAATTATGTTACATATTCTGTCGTAAATATATGTTATACGACTAACAAAGATGTTTAATGTACAAGAATTGAAAATTACTCTTTCAAGTACTCTAGACTATTTTTATCCTACAAATAATTCGACTCTACGAGGTTGAAACTCTGCTATTCCGAGAAAAATATAAGTAAGAAAAATAATCTCTAAAGAAATATTCTACTAAAACACGAATGAATCATCGTGTTTGGGGAATGAATATCACTATACGCACACTGATTGAACAAATGATATCACAGTATATACACCCTATGTATCAGACTTTTATTGTAGAAGTCGAAAATAAGAAGAAACACACGTTTAAATACAGAACTGATAAAGCATGATAAGAATTTTATTTAAAACACAGAAAGGCACAGACGACACGTTTACTTAACAGCCGTAGGTTTCGTTTTAAATAAAAGTCTTCTTTGTCATGTTTATTCATTTGTAGGAGAGTATTTATTCGACATTCTCATGTTTGTAGTGTTTATTCTTATTCCTTCTTATATTGGTTTGTTATATTTATATTTTTCTATTGGTATTTTCTCACAGTCCATTCATGGCTGTTAATACGATTCACTGTATACGATTTCTGTTCTAAGCCAGCACAGTAACATAACGAAAACTGCCATATCAACAATTTCGGCGACAACCATTTTTTATAGAGAGATACATTGACAATAATCTCAATGACAAATGTAACCCATACATTGAGATTTTCAGAAATGAATCTTCGTGGCAGCCATTACGTAGTCGCTTAGTATACTATAAATAGAAGTAAATTTATCCTCGAATCATATTGTACTGCATAATAAAGACACGTTTGGTATCGTTATACTAGGTTATAGGAACATACGAAAAGAAGAGGAGAGTTTGGGATGAAATGTGTTTTATCTATGGTCATTTCGATATGACTAGTCCCAAGAACGTTACGACCAATACTACTGGAATGAGGTCATTCGCATAAGCTTGTTTCAATAAATCTTTGAGCGAAGTGAGGTGTTTTTGTGTTAACGTTTTGCCTCAACAAAAGTTAAGCTTAGAATGTCTGCAGAATCCGTCGTAGACCCCGATAATAACTTCTATTAGATTCGGAAAACATTCATTTCTTTGTGTATGTAGTATTTTCTCTTCGACATGTCCAATTTACTTGATAGATCGTCCATTTATGCTACCTATGTTGTCCGTTTAGCCAGTCAGCTTGAGCAGTCAACCGGGTGTGTCTGGAAATATTCCGGGGACAGAACTAAGAGTCTGATGTAACTACCATATATATTCAGCTCTAAGGACGCCGCTGCCAGAGATCAAATTGTATTTCTGTCTGAACGCCCCAATTTTTAAATAATTATTTCTATGTTAGGCAAAAGGTCAGCAATTTCGGGGAAGGGGGAAGTCGATTAAATCGACCCCAGCGCATTGCTGATGTTCTATTTTATCGACTCTATCGGATGAAAGACAAAGCTAACCTCACCGTAATTTGAGCATCGAATTAAAGGGCCATAGCTCTATGCTGCAAACCTTGGTGTCTGATGCTTTACCAATACTACCAATCCACTGCTCCTATATTAAAATAATTGTTTCTACTTTTTGGCACAAGGCCAGCAATTATCCCAGTGTATTACTGGTACTTTATTTTATCGACCCCGTAAGGATGAAAGGCAAAGTTAAACTCGGCGGGATTTGAACTCAGAATGGCAGGGCCGTAACTATGTGACAAAGCATGGCGTCCGACCCTCTACCGATACTGCCAATCCACCAATATATTATCCACCCTATATTAAAATAATTGTTTCTACTTTAGGCACAAGGCCAGCAATTACTCAGTGCATTACTGGTACTTTTATTTTATCGACCCCGTAAGGATGAAAGGCAAAGTCAACCTCGGCGGTATTTGAACTCAGATCGTAAAGGGACGTAACTATGCTGGAAAGCATGGCGTCCGACCCTCTACCGATACAGCAAATCCACCACCCTATATTAAAATAATGTTTCTTTAAATGGTGAATAACGGTACATCACGTACTATAATGACGTAACTTCACTCTATTGTGAAAACTAATTTTCGCATTACATGTAGAATATCACTAAATGTTAACTGAGAGCCCGCCTGGCCTAACATTTCCAGCACTCCGTCATGCGATTGCGTTGTTATGCTTATCAAGTCTATCAACAACAAAAAAAACAAACAAGAAAAAAATAGTGATAGCAAAGCTTCTATCATCAACAACAAAAATATCCAATGACTGCACTGATTCTCCTTTGAAAGCTCTCCTATCCAGTATTCCTTGACTGAGAGTATACCCGCTACAAGCAAGAATATATATAACAACACAACAACAGCATTATAGAGAACAGGGAGGAAAATGTAGGAAACAAAACACGGTCTACAATAATGGAACCTTTTAGTATTTTGTCAAATCTGTCCAAGTAATATATATATATATATATAATTATTATTATTATTATTATTATCATTAACGTGTGTGTGTTACCTTCTATGTTTGTATATGTGTCCGCGTGTACCTCATCTCTCTCTCTTCTCTGTATATATATATATATATATATATATATATATATATATATGTGTATGTGTGTGTGTGTACGCATGTGTATGTGTGTGTATATTCACATATATTTTACATATTATTTGAAATAATATTTTGTTCTATTTTTGAGTTTTGCTTTCATCCATTCCGCAATACGGTAACCATTTTGGAGAGTTTTGCGTTCAACCCATTTTAGCAATTGAATCAAACAAATATATAAGATATATCTTTACAATGTGTGCTTTAGCAGAATATTAGAGTCTTACTAGTGAATAGTAGAATTGTAGAACGGATCTTTTACATAATTAAGGGTCAGCAGTATATGCGAAAAGATATGTAATATTGTAATTGTACCTAACAAAATACAAAAGTATAAAACAGTCTTCATAGTAAATACAAAGTATCGATATATTGGAAGAGAGAGAAAGAGGGATAGAAATAGAGGCTAAATAGATAAAGAATAAAATAGATAAAGAATAAAATAAAATGAATCTAGTGCTGCACTAGTAAAGTCTCAAACAATGATCTGATGAACAGCGATTGGCGGCTGGAAACAATAGAAGCAGCAAATACGGATGGATCAAAGCAGAATCACCAAATATGAACATCCGCATATTTTCATATACAAAATAGTCTCATCTCTTTTCTCTCTCTCATTCTCTCTCTCTCTCTCTCTAAACACAGTCTGCTCTTTTTCTCTCTCTCACTCTCTAACTCTCTCACTTTCTCTAATTCTCTCTCTTTCTCTCTCTCTCTCTCTATATATATATATAGATAGATATAGATATAGATATATAGATATATCGCTGACTATCTGTGGGTGTGGGGTGTGGGTGTGGGGTGTGTGTGTGTGGGTGTGTATGTTTGTGTGTATGTGTGTGTGTGTGTAGATATTTAAATACGTAAAACGTGCATGTACATTGATATCTTTGCCGATATGTGTGCATGTGTAAGTGCATGAGTTTACAATGTTAGATAAGAAACTTCGCTCAGCTAGTTTTTGTATATTTATGTATGCATGTATGTTTTTCTTTGTTTAGTCTTTTTCTGGAAGGTACAGCAATGAGTAACCAGCGGAAATGCAGTCATTCATTAGAGGGAACCAAATCACATGGTTTAGGATTTAAGTAAAGTGACAAGCCGCCGCTAACAGATATCGATCCAGCATAATCAATGTTTGTAGATGCGTAGCAGCACGCCTTTTTATTTAGTGGTGCAATAGGAATTTTGCCGTCGCTATTGATGCGTTCCATATCAATACGAATGTATGCAAGTGCACGAATTCTGTTGTTACGAGTCACACATACACACAAGCAGGCACACTCACATACACACAGGAAGGCATGTTCACATTCAGACACACATACATACACACACAAGCAGGCCCATTCACACACACATATATATATATATATATATATATACATATAAACACAAAGCTGTGCAGATGTACACCCATCGACACACACACATATATAAGTATACAGTAAGGGGGAAAGGGAGAGAGTTGAGTGAGAGAAAGATGCGTGAGAGGAGCATTGTACAAATTTACGTAAACCATATATATATATATATATAAATATAAATATATATATAAATATATATATATATAAATATAAATATATATATATATATATATATATGCATATATATATATATGCATATATATATACATAATTATATATACAGATATATATATATTTGTTTATGTATTTACTTATATACATACATATATATAATTATATATATAGATATATATTTGTGTGTGCGTATCTGCACACGTGCGCGTGTCTTCTAATATAAAGATATGTTTTGATTGCGCACCATGTGTAGATTCATACGCGTGAAAATGTACTTACATGATTGTATAGTTTGTTTGAAATTTACATTAAATGTATTGTGCATGCATACAAATGCCGTTTGTACAAGTATTATGTATCTCATTTCATGTATACACAGTCATTCATCCTCCGTTCATATATATACATATATATATATATATATATGTATGCATATGTATGTGTATATATATATATATATGCATAAACATGGATATATATAATATCTATAATACGTATACATGTTTATATGTATGTATATATATATATATATATATATATATATATATACATGTTTATACTTATATATATATATTTTCATTCTTGTATATGTGTATAGGATTGCATCTGTGTGTGTGCGTGTATGCTTGTGTGTACAATTTCTCCCGAGTAATGCAAGCGTTTTTAATTCCCTTTCTATGAAGGAGGCCAAAAAAGCCTTTTACAAAATGTCTTGTTCCTCTCTACTATAAACGAATTTGCGTCACTTCATGACATGTAAATCTCGGCCTAAATCAATGCTTATAGAATGCTAGCTTGCATTTACTTACAAGTATCGAAAGGTCTCCATTGTTTAGAAAAAAACCTTTGTTAAATACTACTGAGATGTTGATTTCCAGTCAATCTTTTATAATCTAGATCTGTTCTTTACTCCAAATTTACAAGCTGTCCACTCTAGTTATTTGGGGCTTTCAGCATTACGATTTGCTGCCTTCCATGCTGTTCTGCACGATGAATGCTGAAATATTCTCAAGCCTATTTTGAAACGAAGACACATATTATGCTGTATAGAAAAAGCGATAATATTCAACTCAAAATTAAGCATACGACAGATCCCTCTTAATCTCTGAACTAGCACACAAATAGACCATACACATTCTCATATCAAAGGAGAGATAAGTGTTCATGCATTGCAAAGAATAAAACTAATGACAGATGTATAATCAAATATATATAGTTAATAGTAGAAATACATGATTATTTATATTTTTTTAGATTTGGCTATAAAGGTGGTTTTTAAAAGAAAATTCAAAAGATTTTGCGTCAAATGCACTATGAAGTCTTCAGGTCTAATACCTATAGATGTATATTGGAAAAAATGGATAACATGCTATTCAAATCATGGTAAATAGAAACCAATATTATTTTGGCTTCGGCGGCGTTTTAACATAGTTATTTATTTCCGTTAATACTTTCTTTAATATTTTTGTATCTATACAAATCCATTGGCATGGTTGCAAGTGTTGCTTTCAAAGCTATATATTTATATATATATATATATATGTATATATAGATGTGAGAAAAACTACAGACCCTCCATCTCAACTCTACTTTTGAAAAGCAGAAGAACTGCGAAACCGGTAAAGGAACCAAATAAATATATATACATATATATATATAAATAAAATATACTTACGTATACACACACACACATACTCATATACACATATACATAAACACGCACACACACACATATATATACATATACATATATATAGAGAGTGAGAGGGGGGTACTTTTCATTTGGCAAATGCAGAATATGGCCAGGGAGACGGCACCGACGCACCGTAACCACTCTCTGTAGCGTCCACGACTCGGCTCTCCGCAGGATCTCCTCGTTTCGCACTCGGTCGCGCCAGGACACACGAACGATGTGTATGTATGTATGTATGTATATATATAAATCGGAATAGAACTACTACAAAATTTATAGTTTATATACAATTCATATAATCTAATTCTTCAATCAGTCCATGTTCAAAGTGAAGGAGTATTCTGAATTTTCCTCTAGCATTAGTATTACAGATGACTTGACACTAACTTTATAAAACATACATACCCTTACGTGTATAGTTTCACCCGAGATGATCTATAGCCATTGTATATAAATATGTATTTAGTTATAAATACATGTATGTAGTAACATTGGTGCGTTTACATATTTATATACTAAAAACATAATTTATGCAGGCTCGGTAATTTCTATCGTCGACATATTCAGATCAAATGTTCTCATATATATAAGTATATATATATATATATATATATATATTATATATATATATATATATGTGTGTGTGAGTGTGTGTGTGTGTGTGTGCGTGCGTGTGTGTATGTATGTATGTATATATATATGTATATATATATATGTATACTCTTTTACTCTTTTACCTATTTCAGCCATCCGGCTGAGGCCATGCTGGGGCATATATATATGTATGTATATATAATGTATATATATATGTATATATATATATATATATATATATATATATATATATGTATGTGTGGATGGGTGTGTATATATATATATATACTTGTGTGTGCCTGTGGTTATGATAAACCTTTAAAATTTTATAATTTCAGTTCTATATACAGTTCATCTTTACAGAGAAGTTAGTTGCTTGACAAATCTATTTTATAATCATTTTTCAGAATATTTATTATAATTGTTCATCAATTTCTTTTAAAATATATGTAAATTACATTCAAATTTATGTGGATTCGCAATGACTAATTTGTATTCAACTAAATCTCGTGTAATAGATGATGTTATGTCGAAGATAACTAATGGTATCGCGGCTGTAAGAAAAATATTGTACCCATCTCATTTCTAGGACTTCATTATCACATCACCCTATTTATGTTTAATGGCAGTATACATGGTGTACGGTATCAGTCTCAAGAAAGAATCTCTATACAAACGTAGGTATATAGCTATCTATCTAAATAAATAGGTACATAGATGGATTGATTGAGGGATGTATATATATATATATATATATAAGGTGGAACAATATTGTTCTCCTCGGTATGGTGAACTAAGTGTTGTGTTACTACTCCTACCAAACTCGTCCCATGGACAGAGTGCTCTACTACTACAGATATTACCTTTCAGTATTCTACCTTTATATATATATATATATATATATAATATAGAAATGGCTTCTAAAGGGCTAGAACTGTTTCATTCGACAAAAATCATCAGGAAGCTATGTATTGAAAACCCGGGATAAACTTATATATATATATATATATATATATATATATATATATATATATATATATAGAGAGAGAGAGAGAGAGAGAGAGAGAGAGAGATTTTGAGTATATGCTGGTTGTATACCAACAACTCAGTATGCAGGCTGGAGCACTCGACGAAGTGCGCAGGTTGATTTGGTTACTCCGGAGCAATGTCAAATAAAGTAAAATAAAAAGTAAAATGTTTAAAATTTAGCTTCGTTTATTACTGCTATATATATTTCGGTGACAGCCATCTTTGGCTGTGACCTCTTCAGGCAGTCCGAATTGGTGTGGTATAGACAAGTACATATGTTGTTGAGGTGTATAATTTTGTCAATACTCTAATATGCCCAGTTACTGGTTGGGTTGTTATTTCACTGAGGAACTGGAATTATATAATTCCAGTTCCTCAGTGAAGTAACAACCCAACCAGTAACTGGGCATATCAGAGTATTGACAAAATTATACACCTCAACAACATATGTACTTGTCTATACCACACCAATTCGGACTGCCTGAAGAGGTCACAGCCAAAGATGGCTGTCACCGAAATATATATAGCAGTAATAAACGAAGCTAAATTTTAAACATTTTACTTTTTATTTTACTTTATTTTTTATATATATATATATATATATATATATATATATATATATATATATACACACACGGGTGTGTATGATTGTGTATAGAAGATTATATTAATAAAAGGAATTCCAACTTTGTCTGATTTACTCGTTTTATTTTCAATCATTTAAAATGTATAATTGTATTAGAATGAAATAGTATGGTAGAATATTAAATGTTAAGTATTAATTGAACGAGTACTTTCATGCTTTCGCAATCTTCAGGTTCAATTCTGTGGTGACAGTCAAGTTTGCAATTTTCAACTGACAGTTGAAAATTGTAAACATGACAGTTGAAAATTGCAAAATTGACTGTCACCACAGAATATGAACCTGAAGATTGCGAAAGCATGAAAGTACTTATTCAATTAACACTTAACATTTAATATTCTACCATACTATTTCATTCTAATACCATTATACATTTTAAAGGATTGTAAATAAAACAAGTAAATCAGACAAAGTTGGAATTCCTTTTATTAATATATATATATATATATATATAGTCTTTTATTTCTAAAATTTCTAAACTTTCTAAGTATTTGACTCTAACCATTATTTTCAGTATTACCACCCCACAGTAATTCCTCAATTTGTGTGTGTGGATGTGTGTGTGTGTCTGTGGGGGTGGGTGTGAGTGTATGTGCAAGTCAACCTACATAAGTCTTTTTACTTGTAAATTTTCTAGTATTCTACTCTAACCATAATTTTCAGTAGTACCAATCCACATACATTCCTCAATTTAAGAATGACCCGTAGTATCGAATTTCATACTATTAACCTCAATTGAATATATATCTGACCAGGAATGCTTTTTGTGAAAATCAGTCATATGGAACTATTGTCATCTTGCCTGACAGATTGGACTTTACAGCACCACCTGCCTCTTTGAGGTCAAGTACCAACCTTACTAGCATCTACAAACTGACCAGTGAGAATTAAGACTATTCCTGCTGACAACATTAAATTATTCCTAACAAGTTCATATGTCCCAAGGCTCTGATACCATCAACACCATAAACATAGAGCTGGCATATCTAAGAACTGACTAACTTCCTGATGAGGCCATAGCCATTCAATGGCTATCATCGAAATATATATAGCAGTAAATAAAGGATTATGAGTTCATGCAATTGACTTATGTTTCGTCACTATAGAGAGAGAGAGAGAGAGAGAGAGAGAGAGAGAGAGAGAGAGAGAGAGAGGGAGAGAGAGAGAGAGAGAGAGAGAGAGAGAGAGAGAGAGAGAGGGAGAGAGAGAAAGAGGGAGAGAGAGAAAGAGGGAGAGAGAGAGGGGGTGAGTGAGTGTTATACGCTATTCTAAGATCGCTGTGATATCTACAAATGTTTCATTACAGACAACCGTATGTAGCTTGCCATGTAGCTTGCCATGTTTGAAAAAAAATTGAACAGTTTTCATATGAAAATGAAAGTAGCATCTAAGTAATCCCAAAATATAATCTGCAGATAAGGAAAGAAGAGATGCTGATTTCATTATATTCCAAATAGTAATTTGGTAATTTTTATTTAAACTAGCGCTAGCAAACTTCGTTCTATATCAGTAATTAACTATGTATATATCACCAATTCTCTTACTATTTCTAATCTTTTTATATTTTCTTTATGTATGTGTCTATATTTATTTGGTTCTTTGTATAATCTCACTAAAATTAAAATATACCATCTTAGATAAGCAAAGAATTTGCTTGAATAAAACCATAATAGGTTAAACATTCAAATGCCAATAATCGTTGTACTGGCACTGACAGGAAACACATAGAATAATAGCTAATATGTAATACCTAATATGTATCATACAACGATGTCTTCGTACGAATCCTATTTATGAGAAGCGAGTGTACTGTAAAGCTAACAAGTATGACATGAAGTTGTGATGCTGTGATAGAATAAATATTACATGTGTAGGAATGAGTGAAAGAGAGTGAGAAAGATATATAACCAGAGATAGAGAGAAACGACGACAAAAGGATCAGAGAGAAACATAGACAGACTGAGAGGGAGAGGGGTGTTTGGAAGATAATGTGCTTTTTATCAGCTATGCTGAATGTAGTTAAATTCAGTAAATTATGCGCCATTTAACCCTCACGTAGAGAGATCTTCATATGTGAATATAGAATTAAAAAAGTGTTTCATTTAAACATCATTCGCTCGTAGGTTTGCCTTTTTTTTTCACGTGTCAAGAATAATTAAAGGTAGCTGTAGAATTAAAGAATTAAACTCATTTCCCTTTTCCCATTGCATTATTTATGATAAAAACAAGCGAGTCTGCAATACAAAAGCAATCACCTTGGTTTACTGCATGGCTGTCTGTCTTATTATCCGCCTTTCTTTTTGTATACCTTACAGGCATGTTGGTTGAGTTTTTAGTCATATAGCGTGTTGTGTGATTGTGTGAAGGATGATCTCTTACAAACAGACTGCAGTTGCTAATTTCATTATATTCCAAACTGGAATTAGATAATTCTTATTTAAACTGCGGCAAGCGAATGCCACTTTCTGTATGCCAAGTTCACTCATTATATCAGACCTTTTCTTCCTTTTTACTTCTATTTCTTTATTTCTTTAATTAACTATTTAGCCGTATACACACGTGTGTGTGTGGGGGGGTGTGGGTGTGCGTGCGTGCGTGCGTGTGCGTGTGCGTGTGTGTGTGTGTGTGTGTGCGTCTTTCTTTTTTGTTTTATTTCTATTTTATAAATCTTCGTTTGACATACCACCAACACATTTTCAAATGTATAATAGCCGTAGAATTTTTCCTCTCTAACACAATTACTACATTTCTTATCATCGTTATAATCACACACCGCCTACCACAAAACCACTAATACCATCGCCATCCTTATCTTCGCAATCAAAGGTTTCATGAGCAGCATCACGATCTCATCTCTCATTATACTCTACATCAGTAGGAACAGCATGATATTTCTCATCGCCATCATCGCAGTGACCGATATTGCCATCATTATTACAATCCCCACGCCATACTTTGACGTATAGAGTTACGGCCCTTACCTTTCTGAGTTCAAATCCCGCCAAGATTAACTTTGCCTTTCATCCTTACGGGGTCGATAAAATAACTACCAGTAATGCACTGGGTAATTGCTGGCCTAGTGCCTAAAGTCGAAACAATTATTACAATCCCCACCATCGGCAACATTATTAGCTTTATCAACATTGCTATCCACGTCACCGTAATTACTACGTCATCAACAACAAAACTAACACCAACTCCACAAGAAACAACGACGCTGTAAATATCAGCATCATCATCAATATCATTATGATCGTCGATAATCATCAACATCATCGAACCCACAATCGTTATAAACACCACCTCCATTTGTATGACGCCCCCCCCCCACCTTCAGAGCAATCATCATCTTCAGTGTAGGTATTACTTCAGTGCGTATAATCACTGTCAGTACTTTTGTCAGATGTTGTCAGCAATATATATATATATATATATATATATATAAGTATATAAGTTTATCGACAACATCACCTGAAAAAGTGTATCATTTTCTAGTAATTGATTTAGAATATTTTATGAATTATTTCTTAAATGTATTAATTTTCTTTGATGGGAGAATATACTAATACCATTATAATATATCGTAATAAATATCTATTAAATTAATGTACTTACCTGAGCATTAATCAGCTCAAGTAGTATGACATAATGTGTGAGGATCAATTATAAATAAGTTTAATGTGTGCATTTAATAAATATAAATTTAGTTTTCCTGGGAAAATATACCTTGTATTTAAAGTGCAGGAGTCTCCGTAGAAACGCGCAAGCTTATTAGAAATGAATAAATATA
Source organism: Eledone cirrhosa (assembly GCA_964016885.1). Taxonomy (NCBI): domain Eukaryota; kingdom Metazoa; phylum Mollusca; class Cephalopoda; order Octopoda; family Eledonidae; genus Eledone; species Eledone cirrhosa. Next base: position 45,510,991 of record OZ024754.1, read on the forward strand.
TAAAATTCAGCATTAAGGAATACATTTATTTTTGAAAGCCAAGCAATAATTTTGTGAAAATCTTTCTTAATGTTAAGTGTTATTGCTTCCCTTTCTACATTGTTTTCTATCTAACTAATGTAATTTTTTTGTTTTCGTTTGTTTGTGTTGTGTTTCTTACCACCATTTCTTAATCTTTTGCTTCGTGCATTCCTTCCGTATTCTGCCTGTATTTCGTTTTGACATCTTTCATTAAATCTTATGTATTTACCGTTATATTTAATTTTAGTTTATATTTACAATACGATGATTATTTATACATTTTCTTTCGTCACATAACTCCAGGAAGTTAGTAACTAGATAACTATATCCCTTATTTTATAATGATTCGAATTAAATTATTTCTGAGGAATTCTGCTACATAATTCACATATTTTCAAAGTAATTTGTTTTGATATGGTCATACATCATTTTTGCACAATTTATAAACGCAAACCCTCTGATAATCGCCTACGTGCGGCGAAACTATAAGCTGTCTTGTCAAGGACATGGACACGATATTTACCGTGACAAGCTGGAACATTTCTAATTCTCAGTTATCGAAGCTACGAAACATGTGAATCATTGCGACAGCATTGATGACGGTAACCGTAAATATGGTTTTACCAAATGTGTTAAAAGAGTGGGTTGGTAATATCACAATAGCTCTCCAAGTTGTGTTGACTTTGATCCGAACGGAGGGAACAATTTCAGCATAGATTTTCTCCTTAAAATAGGGAAATTGAAAGTGAAAAAAATAACAATCGTGTAGAATTCATTATGTATTGCAATAATGTTAAGGATGAGTTTTTAGTTTGTGTTTATTCAGTTCTGTTTAATATTGCGACGTTAGTTTCTGGATATTGAAGTATGACAATGGTCCTATACTATGTGGTAATCTGAGATTAGCATGTAATAAATTAATACCTTTCCTAATTTGATTATGTTAGTATTAAGAAATGAGTCGGTGAATTCAATTAAATCGTATCAGCCAAAACTGATGTCATTTTTATAATCACTCCATCAAATATAGACAGGATAAGATTGATCTGAGATATTCCTTAATAAATATTCCAAAATATTCGTTAACAAAACGTTTGATTATTGTGCAGTGATTAATCAAACAAAATGGTCACTAAAGCAGACAAGTTGTAGATAAACGTTTCATTACACATGACGTTGTATATTTTATTTGTGGCCAGTTATTGGGAATGACACAGTAACATCCTTTATGGGGAGTCTGATAATTGACAAACTGAATCATTTATCTATCTTATATGTTATGTAAGGTCTAATTATTGAATCTAATTTACAAATGTTTAATAGCGAAAAGTTCTGTTAAATTTCAGAGATTTTATGTAGAGAAATATATTTCATACTATATCTTCTCAAGAGGATATTTACTCAACCAAGCTAAGAAATTCTGTTAACCAGGCATTTAAATTATAAACAGTATGATGTTGTTTACTTCGTTTGTTCATGTGGAATAAAAAATGATGTCGTAAAATTCTTTGGATATGAAAATTAGTGTTTATTAACGTGGAAAAATGATGTTATGTATAACATGTTTTTGTTTATGGATATCTCACTTTACTTCTAATATAATTATAGCTCTGTGAACTTTAGATTTATAAGAAGGAATTTGCCTTTGTTCTTCATTGATTGTGATTGACATATTTTTCTCTCCTTTCATATTGAATGGAAAAGTAAAAAATAAACTCGAGCATCCTTTGAAATATTTCAGTGTGAAATCTATTATTTATTTCATTGCGTTCACTCTTTATTATCACTTTATTTCATTCAATGTTATTCAATTTCGTACAATTTGTTGCAATTTTCGTTCTATTCCACACGAAATGATACAAACACATGTCGCTAGTTCCATGAAAAAGTCGGTCTACTTCTTCCTCTTCACCTCCTCCTTCTTTCTTTGTTCATTATTATCTTCTTGGAGTCTCAGTCATTGATGTTATTTAGCCGGAACGTTTGTTCAAATGAACATCAAGCCACTACTTGTAGCCTCAGGTATTCAGGACGTATCGGAGGGTTGATGCTGTTCCCAGCAAGCATGCCTTTGGAAATGTTCAAAAAAAGAGGGCTGGACTAATGTTCTTTAACCATCATAGTGCTCCTATGACAATCGGGACGACCTTGATCTCATGACAGCCCCAAATCCTTTGTAATTCCCACTTTAAATCCTGGTATCCTTTAATTTTCTTCTCTTTTTCTTGCACCATTTCCGTTCTATGTCAGTGGGTTAGGAAAATATTTTGAAGGTAGCAATAGTAAATATCATAGTAAATAGATCAACAAAATGAAATAAATTAACATATTGAATGATTCTTTTACCAAAGTTACTACAAGTCTTGTAGGAGAAGACACCACAATTATTTTGGGGTTTTGCATTTAACCCAGAATGAAGGACCAGTTCAACATTTGTTGTAATTAAATATAAACTAAATAGGGCACAACTAAATATAAGGAATTGCATCAGATTTCTAGCAGCATACTTGCTCCCAAATAAATTACAACATTATTTATACCCATATGATTTATATAAAAACAATGCAATAAATTTCTAACTTGCACATGCGCACATCCGTTCATAGAATATTCATAAAATTCCTTTTGTATCGATCTACAGGAAAGAATAACAATACTGCTAAAGTATTCCTTCAAAGAATGATGAATTTTCTTCCATCACTCTGTACCTTGTAAAGCCTCTCTGAAATTTGATATAAAAAATAATAGTTTCGGGATATGTAAACTACAAATAACTCTGAAAAAATAATAAGTGACAAAACAGAAAACAACAAAGCTTTATATCCATATCAAAACCTAAAAAGGAAATCAAAGGTATACGCCCGGAATAAAAAAAAATATGAAAGGGAAGCCAGGTAAAAAAAGATATATGTAATATGTGTATACGTGTGTGTGAGCGAACGCTTATTATGTGTGTTCATGTATACGTACAGAGACACACACAGACACACTCATATATAACATACATGTTCGATGGGAAAACAATATCATAGAAGCAGAAAATGAAACAATATTAAGAAGGAACAAAGTATGTTGCAGAAAAATGTGAACATGAATCTAACTTTTTAAAATAATAATAATAGACAAATAATTAAATCAATGATAAAAAAATAAGAAAATAATTATGAAAAAGATATATTGATAAAATAAAATACATACAATACCTACACACGAAAAACAACAACTGCGTAAATAAGAATTTTACAGAACATCTTTTTCTATTTGCATTTTGTTCTCTGATCTTCTTCATCAAAGGGTTTTCCTGGGTGGTTCACAATATATCAACACGGCTGTCTAAACTGTATTTTCTGTCATCCCTATCTCGATTTTCCTGTTGGATCAATATTAAATTGGACATACTTCTCTATCTATGTATTTATGGTTTTATCTCTGTATAAAAGCGTAGGTGCAAACAACACTTATACGTAAATATTCATAGACACACGCAAACGTATATGAGTTGATTATATATATATATATATATATACATATATATAAGAAGATATAGGGGCAATTGTAATGACAAAGGTGTCCTTGTGCAAAAGGTTTACCAAACACCTCAATAATTTTCAGATTTATTATGGAAACATATGTTTGTATATGTGTGTGTGTGTGTGTGTGTGTGTGTGTGTGTGTGTGTGTGTGTGTATATATATATATTGAGATAAGGGAAGATACATTCTACCAGGAAATCACCTTTTATATGGAAATAAATTGGCCACTGTTTCTAAATGCCAATGAATCTTCAATAAATATTTGATTTTGTTGAATTTACAAATTTAACCACCAACAAATAGAAATTTAACGTAGTACATTGAACATATGTATCTATGATAGAAACAAAATTAAACGACGTTAAACTTAACGATGTATCTTCCTTCTGATATATAACAAATAGGAGTGCAACATTATCTGATGATGGCAAGATGTTGACAAAAAAACACTTTACATTTAAGTAGAATTTAACAAATATTCCTTAAAATAGCCACAATATTACATGTTAAAGGTGTACTATCGCACGCCTACACACATATAACCTGTCCCAAAACTATATATGTATATGATGTTGAACTATACAAAACCTATCTAATTTTGAGAGAAATGTATGTTCACTATAGCCAAGAGGGGACACACATTGACAAACGTAACTATTGAGATATTTTTGTTTTATGATGTCATTTTGTTATCTTCAAAGAAAGAGGTGGATCACAAGGCTGCCCGCTTATATACGTTAAATATCCTTATAGACCTATACCTTCAAAGCCTTTTATGGTATTAGAGATCACATAGCGGTAAATGTATTTATATAGTGACGATTGGCTAATGTCGTTAGAAAGAAGTATAAAATGCATATAAAATACTTTGTTTTATACATCGATACATATCGATTTTGCATTTCCACCTTTCAAAATCAATAAAAAGAGTAGCACTGGGATCGATTATTCCTCTATATCACTTTACTATCTTTTCTTTTTCCTTCTTTCTTTCACCCCGGGAAAAAAAATCGTATGATCAGATATAAAGCCGGTTGGGATTCGTTGCGTATATAATACCCAAGAAATGCTGTATGTGATTAAGGCGACCCCTTTCGACTTTATCTGGACTTACGGTTCATACATGCATACACAGATAATCAATTCTACATTTTTTTTATTTCTATATGTCATATTCCTATTTATTATAGGTAAGAGTATTCTGTGAGGAATTGGGATGTTTTCAGCGAAGGAATAATATGTTCATATATATATATACAGTATATATGTGAGTGTGTGTCTGTGTGTGTGAGTGGGAGGTAATTCCGAAGAAAAAGCAGAGGAAAAAAGATTGCTCTACGTATAGAACAGAGCTATTTAATTAGAAAGTGAACAACACAAAATATAACTACGCCATTACCAAAGGTTTCTGGTCCCAGACAATATTAATATACGTCTGGATCGGTCATCAGACGTATAATAATATTTTCTAGGATTCAGAAACCTTTGGTAATGGAGTAGTTATTCTTGTTCACTCTCTAATTATATATATATATATATATATATATATATATATATATATATATATTGTAAAGAAACGGGATCCGAGCGTTGAGCTCTTTCCGTTTTGAACAGGTAGTTCCGGACTGGAGTCTGCAACTAACTATTCAAACATACCTTATATGCATACACATGTGCATATATTGTGGGCAAGTATACAGACTAATATATTAGACTAATAAATGTTAACTTGGATGACAAGGCGACTTCTAACAAATGACTGAAATTATAAAAAAGGAATATTTTACTCATTTGAGGACAAGCAACTTTTTTGCCAAAGTAACTCATCGTTTAGTACTTTCTGGTTAACTCTCGCTCTCTTTATCTCTCCCTTATTCACTCTCTCTCTCTCTCTTTCTCTCTCCCTTATGCATTCTCTCCTACCCCCTCTTTCTCTCTCTCTCTCTGTCTTTCAGTTGCACCCGTTTACCCTCTCCTTTACAGCTTGCCATGTATTTTACACGTCATGGGCTTCAGATTTAATATAATAGATAGTACAGCTATGTCAGAAGGTGCAAAGATTTTGCGTCGAAATCCCCAGATCCTTAGTTCATGTCAGATTATCATCATCATTATGATCATCATCATCACCATCATCATTATTTCTCTTATAGTAACTACATGTAAAAAAACAATAAAATACTAATAATACATGACTGAATTCTTTCACTTACATAACCCACTGTTTTCTCAGATAATTTAAATCTAAAGCTTGCTCTAAAGCCATTAAAACAAACTGCACTCACATCTTATAAATGTTTAGTACCCTCCTTCCGCCGCCGTCCCATAAAAGAATATAAGAACGTAATAGGAATTAAGAGTAGGCTTACGGCAATAAAAATGGCGAAGTTATGAAGTGTAAAATTAAATGCAACGGAAGATTAGTTGTTTGTCCATTTTTTTTACGCCGCTACGTTTAAATTTCACTGTGTTTTACATCATGATAAATTGTTTGCATTGATTACAGGATTTGCCAATATTTTACTCTGATTACTTTAGACGACTATATGGCTTTCCTCAAAAAACTATCCATTTTCCAAGTTAAAATATAGTGATTATTAGAATGCTTCAAGAGCGAAATGAATTTAGATGTTTTCTCTAACAAGGTATCGTTAAATGTATCCAAATTGATATAAAATATAAGAAATAATCATTTCTAACTGACATAGATTAATATATATACAGCAACAATTGACATGAATAATGTAGATGCGAGTAAATACGCGTGGTATATAATTTATTGCTTGATACTGGTTCAGATATTATAGGTTTCATTGCTTTTAATGGAAGTTTTGTAGCTGATAAATGATTTGATCTAAGACCTGAGCAGGATACAAAATACATATTGTAGTATATTTAGTTGGCCGTTACACTAGTTTCATACAACGGATTGGCAGATCCTAAGGAGTCGTATGAAAGGAGTTGCACCTTTTCTTACTTGGGGTTTTCTTAAAATTTCGTCTAGATCTTGATTTTCATAAATATATAAGGTATCAATATTTGTAATACATTCTATTTATCTCTCTCTATATATATATAATATATATATATATATATATATATATATATGAGGAACGTATACTAAGCTGAGTACCATTAATCAGGTGATCAGACAGAGAGAGGGTGAAAGAAAAACTTACAAAGATACACACAAACATGTATGGGTCCGTTCTATATAGGTTTCGATTTTAATATATTAAAACTAGACTGACCCGGGGCTAAACAATATTAACAGCAAGAATTACAATGAAAGTCGATTTCAATCCCGGCGTGATTTAAACAGAGAACGGAAATGGACTTATCAATATTCCTTCAAGTAATGTTGACAGTTCATTAATAAATGCGCTTTTGACAGTCAACAAATAAAAAAGAGAATAAAGTATGTTCGTGTGTGACAAACAGAGAGAGATAGAAAAAGACAAACAGAGAGAGGGGGAGAGAGAGACAGAGTGGAGGAGAGAAATACAGACATAAAGAGGTAGATAGATACAGAGGAATTGTGAGATCAATTTAGAGATAACTTCTCACTATTCTTAATACATGGATTTAATCAATATTTTAACCCATTCATTACCGAGAAAAAAAAAGATTCCATGAAAATGTTGTTGGCCAAGCATGCAATCAGCAACTAGCGATGTTATACAGATGTTTGACAAAACTGTCATGGTCATGCATATTTTCATGGAAATTATGATACTTTTTTCCGATTGGCCACAGTATATTTATTTTATTTTATATCAATTATTTTTTTTATATTTTTGCCAAGTTTCAAATATTATTGATAACATATCAACTGATATCGCAAGTTGTTAGTGTTTATGTGTTGTTGTTGTTGTTGTACGTCATCTTTTTTATAACCACCTCCTACTTATTATTTGTTTATATTTTCTACATTGGGGTATGATTTGTTTTTGTTTTTTTAATTGTAGTTCATCATAATCTTCATCTTCATCTTTACCAGCTTTGCTATTACTGTTGCTGGTATTGTTTCAGCAACCACTACTTAGCTTCCTCATTAATCTTCAATTGCCTTATCAGCAATATATATATATAAACATATATATGTGTGTGTGTGTGTGTGTACAAATACAATAGCATGTACACCCATATAATACACACACATATATATATATGCTTATAAACATATATATATATGGGTGCGGTCCGAGCTTGTATATTGAATCATATACGAAACGTTTTTGCATAGTAAACATCTTTGCAGCCTCGCTATCAGTTTGTAGTGTCGCCGTCATAATACCATTGCTGTCGATAGCGTATCCGGTTTTCGAAGAATGTCTAAATAACCTGACATCCACAAAAGAGTACTTAACTAATGACTTTATAAAATCTAATAAAGTTAAGTATTTCTCTGTACTTCATCAATGATGTGGACGAAACAATTATATAATGTGTTTCCTTCATTATCTATGTTAGTTGGACACATACCCATGGGTATATCCCTGCGAGG
>OZ024754.1:45534051-45536551 GCA_964016885.1 Eledone cirrhosa
TTTAGCGTGTGAGCATATGTGTGTGTAGATATATATATATATATGTAAAGTATGTACGTATGTATATATATATATATATATATATATATATATAAATATATATATATATATATAAATATATATATATATATATCGGTGGATGGGTGATTGTGTGTTTGAGTGTTTGTGTCTTTCTGTTGATGTGTGTGTGTGTTTGTGTGGTGTGATGGCGGCGCATGCCAATAATTTATTCATAAAGGAGTCAGTCCGTCTAAATTCGGACAGCAATGAAAAACGAGATACTTGAACGAACAAAAAAATATATTCTAGAGAACCAATGGGCAAGGATAGACAGAAATAGAACGATTGTGAGATAGGAGACGTAGAATGTGAGAGAAACAAAACGCTTCAGATGAGAGGGGTTATATTTGCGGATTAGGAACGGTCAAAATTCTTCGAAAAAGTTATAACGTCTAGTCTGAACAAAAAAAAATACTTAAATAAATTAGATGGCCACATCTAGAAATAACCTCTTAATTGGCCATTCCGACACAGCTGCTATTTCAAAGCATTATATAAAAGATTTTCTTTGAGTTATCATTTTTTGTTCATATTCTCTTCCTTTTACCCTGGTGATTATTGTTGTTTCCATTGTTTAATGGTGTTTAGAGTAACTCGGTTCAGTTATTGTCATTGTTATTGTCGCTGTTGCAGCAAGGTTTAGTGTTGTGGTTTCTGTCGTTGGTGTAGTTCTAATAATGTGTTGTTGATTCTGTTATAGTTTGGCTCATTGATAAATATACACACACACACATATATATATAAATATATAAAATATGTATATATATAAAATATATAATATATATATATATATACATACACACACAGACGCATATATATAGACACACACATATATACATATATATATGTACATATATATGTATATATACATACACACACATACTTACGTATACAGTATATATATATATATATAATATATATAATATTATATATATATATATATATATATATATATATGAACGTAAGATGCAATATATAAACTGTTATTTCAATTAGCAAAAACAAATATTTGGAAAGTGCTTAAAAGCAAATGAAATATAAAGAATATGAGAAGATACGTCAATAGAGATGTCACTTGTCAAAGTGACAAAATGATCTGCCATTTCTCGTATTTCATCAAAGAAAGAAATATACTGCCTAACTCCTGAGAAGATCGCGCAATATATATATAAGCTTTTGCATTATATATACACATATATACATATATATATATATATATTATTCTAAATAATTAATGTTCCATGGCCCACGATATATCGAATGCAGGAACACAATTGTCAGCCTGAAGGAAATATCTGTGACGTTGTCCTCTGTGTGGTTGTTAGATTCCAGGCAGAAAATGTAGTGTCGAACTTAATGTTTGTGATCTGTGTGTGTGTGAATCACGTTACCATGGAAATAAATGTCCTCATGGATCCGCAAGATCACACATCGTGTCCTGCTCTACCTTCCGTATATACATAAAGTAAACCACTTCGACACGATATCATGGATTCATTAAAGAAATCTTGAAACTGCTCAACCTGGGACAACCATCCAGGAGAAGAATGAAGAAATGTAAATAGCATGCAACAACAACAACACGGAATTCCTGACATATTATTTTAGATTATCTATCATGAAGAGATGGGAGTTGTAATATCTGGACTATGGTCTGCTTTGATTATCTCAGCTGACGACTTTTAATCACACTTTCGTAGCTATCTCGATTGGCAGTATCAGTACAGGGTCGGACGCCATGCTTTGCAGCATAGAGTAACGGCCCTTGCCATTCTGAGTTCAAATCCCGCCGAGGTTAACTTTGCCTTTCATCCTTACGGGGTCGATAAAATAAAGTACCAGTATTGCACTGCATAATTGCTGGCCTTGTGCCAAAAGTAGAAACAATTATTTTACTGGAAAATTGATTCTAGAGATGAATACAGAATTACGGTGAGATTTGAAACAGATCATTGATGTTAGCACCAGAGAAGTCCATCCCAAAATAGACTGAAACAACGGACGAATTATATGAGATATTTTCTAAAAAGTGAAAATTTCTGTCTATTTCTTTGACATGAATGCCCTCTTGCTACACCTGGTCAAATTCCTGTAGATTGTTGCCAACTTTAGTAATATGATATTACATGAAACATTACTAGCAATAATCTCACAATTCTCTGATCTAATAATATGCCAAAATATATTTCTCATGAATACATATATTAGGAAGAAACGGTCACCAAGAGTGGAAAATTCCGTTTAACTCAGTTATAAGAATTCTTCTCACATACCAACAAATACCAAAAGTAGAATCATTATCCAGCTGTATGTCAATAACAATCTCTACGGGAAATTTCCAATAGTTAACTAATGTAATGAATTGGGATATTCGTTCATATTCATACTTTCGGTATAAATCTTTCAAATATTTCCTCCCAGAAAACAAAGGCACCGAGAA
>OZ024754.1:45546071-45556071 GCA_964016885.1 Eledone cirrhosa
CTTTGCCACATTCACCCACCTTTTATAAAATTTGCTGGGGTACAGCACCTCACTCTCCATCCTGATTCTTCTTCTAAAATGATATTTGAAAAAACGAATCAGTTGCTCGCCGGAGAGAAAGGTGTCTGACCTCAGCCCTTTTAACCTCGTCCACCATATAACCTCTTTCACCATAGCCATAACACTTAGGAAAACCGACTCTCCTTCGTTTTTGAAGGAGAGTGGCGGTTTGATCATGACAATGGACTCGGTGGTCAACTGGATTGGTTCCACCCGCGACAATAGTCGTTCTACATAGCCCCACAGGTCGGTAACGCCCGGGCCTTGTACAAATGCGTGCGCGACGTTTTCCTCGTTGCGCACGCATCTCGGACAGATCTTTTTCTAAGGGTCCCTATCCGGGCGCCCGTGTCTGTAGAGCTTGTCTCGAACTGGTAGAGCTCCTTGGTAGCACTGCCAGGCCAGGGACTTTTGGAAGTTGTCCATTGGTCCCGGGCGGGAGGTCCTACGAACAGACTGACCAGTTCGTCCTCCTCTACGCCTAGAGTTTCTCCGAGCGTGTCGTCGCACTTTCTGCGGCCCAACCTTCTATAGAATGTCGAAGTGGAGACTCCACTGATCGCCGGGTCTGTTTGCCAGAGGACTGTGAGCACTTGAGCACATTCGATGTGCCAGTCGCCCATTTTCCACGGTCTTTGCTTGACCCAGGACTGCAGCTCGGTCAGAGAGACGAGTCGTAGGAGGGCTCGCCTCACGAACGGGGCCCACACCGGTTGTCTGGTGAGGAATACGTGGAGGTGCCGCAGCCTGAGCGCGTGTTTGCGCATCGTCAGCCACGGTAACCCCAGCCCCCCGTTTGAAGGGTGTTGGCAGCAGATGGATCTTCTCACCAAAGGAGCCCGTTTCTTCCAAAGGAATTGGAAGAGTGCGCGCTCCATTTTGGTGAGCGTTTTGGCTGGACAAGGCACGACGGTCAAGCGATAGTAGATGACGGACGCTATAAAAGTGTTCGCCACCTCCGCTCGACCTTTCAAGGATAGTTTGCACTCGGCCCACTTCTGAGTGAGCGCAAACACATTGGCCGTCACCTCGTTCCAGTTCTTCTCCACCTGGGGGTCCGGACCAAACCAGACTCTGAGCAGCTTTACCGGTCCTTCCGTCCAGCGTCCGACGACGCCATCGGAAGGCACCGGTTTGCCTCTCCACGTTCCGAGTTGCAAACCGACGGATTTGTCCCGGTTCAGCTTCAGATAGATAGATAGATAAATATATATATATATGTATTAAACTAAAATGTATTAAACTAACATTTGATTGTTTTTATATTTTGTATATATATATATATATATATATAATACATATATAATGTCATTGTGCTTTAAGATGTATCTAGTGTCCTATTACTCAGGAGTTTTCTCTGCGTGACAGACTCCTCTTACAGTTAAAGAGATAACTATATTGAAAGATTCATAGAGAATCGTTAACGTCAATCGGCAAATATATGAGTGTTCACGTATTTTTGGGCATACTTACATACGCTTCGTTCCCTATAGCGCATTGAATGGTATTCCTTATTTTTGAATCATATTTGATTCATGGCGGTAATGTTTCCAGATGCGCGCCATCCTACCTACATTCTCAATTTATATATCAAACTATATCAAAACTAATAATATACTGTATAAATTCTGCGTAGCAAGAAGATTTTGCCTCGGTTTTAGGTTATTTAAATATATGTAATATTATTCAAACAATAGATCCGAACAGTTGATTATTATAACAAGAACATAAATATCTTGTAATGAATAGCATCATTTGCTACACATGACTCTTTTTTGTTTCTGTCATCTAAGATTTATTATCATTCAAGCTACACTACTCGCAAAATATTTATATGTGACATAGGTACAGGGTTTTAATTTCTTATAAAGCAGATAATCCATTTATATCGGTGTTAATTTTGAACGTGCATTTTCATCGATCTCAGAATGTTGAAAACAGGAACCTATATAATATTAGAAAGAGATGTAAAATAATTCAATCCATTCTGCAAATCCAGCCCCGATTGTGTCACTAAAACGACATTTTCCTGGACGCTCTATCAATTGTATCAATCAAGTAAGTGTCATTCTCATCGATATTCTACTGATTGTGCCAATCTCACTCAGGAATTAACAATTCATATAAGAAAAGTTGACGTACAGATATTTCCCTGCCAAAATTAACAGACACAGACACACACAGACAGACACACACACCGACACACACACACACACATGTATCACCGTAGAGAAGCATATTTATTTCTAATTTTGGGAAGGTTCGGTTAATAGTACCGGCCTGACACAGGATCGTGTTGGATTGGCAGAATTGGTAGAGCGCCAGTTAAAATGTCATTGCGTTATTCATATCGTTTGTTTTCATTCTAAGTTTAAATCAATGCCACCCTTGTTGTTCATTGTTCCGGTGTTGACAACATATGGGAGGACACAAGTAAAACATTTTCTTTATTTCGTTTATAGTTTCATACATTAATATGAATGATTCGTATATCGTAAGGAAAATGTGGATCTTCGAAAAATGAAATATGCCTCACATATATATCCACTCCCTACGTGTGTGTGTTTACACAAATTCTTATGAATGTATGTCTGTGCATATGCATGCTTGTATGTTTGTCTGTGTGTGTGTGTCTTCTTTGGCTGTTTATTGATGAAAGACAGCAATAGAACATGAGTGTTATAATAACATCATAGCATGTCTTCTCTCCTCTTCAATGAAAGAGACAGCAAACAAACAAAATCAAGTGATCAATGTACCTTCCACCTTCTACAATATGCTATTTATTTCCATAGAAACATTTACTAGACGTAATATGCTGCTATGTAACCATCTGCTTTAACATGAAAGGAAGTATATATATATATATATATATATATATATATATATATATATTAATATATTTAACTAGAACTCAACACAATACCAGCTTTAGGTAGGAGACTAGCAAGTAGCGATCGCTGCACCGATAATCCTTCTTCAGTATATAATACGTATTAATGTTGTCATACAACTTTTAGGATGAATCCTTATACAGATACATCATGAATGCACGAGATAAGAATAGCAAATAAATGAATAATTGACTGTAACCGAAGCATAGATTTTCTAACAAACATTAACATAGCATTGCTTATTAGGAGCACGTATGAACGTGTTTACTTGTAAACACCATAATTCTATGAAATAATGTGAGGAGGAACGGAAAACTTCATGAGATAACACAGAAATGGCTTTATTTGCATGTGAACGAAATATAATGGAGATTGTTTTGTTTGTATGTTTTTGTTGTTGCTTTTTTACCCGCTTTATAAGTCGTCGAAAATTATCTTCGTAATCTTTAACAGGATTAACACATTGATTCCTTATAGGAAATATAGATCACACTCACATTCACAGACACAGACACGAATACACACTCACACTCGCATACACACACACAATACATACATTCACTTGCCCTCACATACGCACACCTTCACACACATTTTCAAGTACCATATATATATATATATATATATATATACATACATATACACACACACACATATATATATAAATATATATATATAGTTTTAATATAGATGAGATTCTACAGGGCTAGAACTGTTTCATTCATTAGAAATCATCAGAAATCATGATTCCTGATGATTTCTAAAGAATGAAACAGTTCTAGTCCTGTAGAATCTCATCTATATTAAAACTTTTATACTCTGCTATGTATTGAGTACCTTACTTACTGTGGTTACCTCCGATTCAACTCGGAATAACGTATATATATATATATATATATATATATATATATAAGGGTGAAAGCAGCGATTCTTTGCTTAAACTTTAATCTGTTATTTTAATAAATATATATATATATATATATATATATATATTTATATTTATATTTATATATATGTGTGTGTATATATGTATGTATATGTGTGTGTGAGAGAGAGGGGGGGGATGAGAGTGTGTACAAGCATATTATGTGTAGATGTCTGTGTATATATTTATGAATGTTTATAAATGCATATATGATCACATGATTTTCTGGGCATCTATGTAGATCTCTGTATGTATATAACCAAGAAACTATGACAAATAATTATATAAGTAACAATAAGATTTACACGTAGTCACACTGCGTTCCGAGGCAACGATTTGTCTTAAAACTAATTGATCTAATATAAATATGAAGCTCATATAGTTGCTCAATATTTATCAAACTCTTACTGATATTTGTTATTCGAGGGTTTATCAACTACAAATATAAATTTCAAAATTACTAAATATTTACAATACTAAATATTTACAATACAAGGTTTGACTAAAGTTAGTAATAAAACTGGTTACGTGTGAGAACATCTAATTAGTGAGGCTGGAATATTGTAGAGTACTTCCAAAAGTAAATAGAAAAGATGGAGAAGAAATAATTGAAACGAAAAGAAAAAAATATCATCAAAGAGAAGGAAAAGATAAGATTAAACAAAGTAGATAAAGAAAGAATGGGAATAAAGGTGAATGAGATGGAGGCAAGGTAATAAGCATTGTGTTCGATAAGTAACATATAACAGTGGATTGAATAGATAGAAGAAAAAGTAATTGAAAAACATTTGGAATATATCTACTTGTAAAGTCACAGAGACACCGCCCTCTTTCCCGTAGATATTAAACCATTACTTTAATAACTTATTAAAACATTATTAACTTATTAAAACATTACTTTAGTAAATTAAACGCCGCAGAAATGAAAGTTATTCAACCTATTACTATCTGTGTCATTACAAAAGAAACATTAAAGATAAAAAAGTGAAATGTTTCTTATTATACGCATCGAACACTTAAACTTCTCTCTACATTCCAAATTCAAAGAACTTCTATTCATCCGTCTTCTCCACATCTGTCTTCCTCTCCTTCCCCTCATAATCTCCATACGTATCTTTATACACAGCCAACACATTCATTGGACATGCATAGACACATGAACGCATGCAGAATACAAATATACAACAATATTAATATATATAGAGAGATTTGGTGATTAGATGATCATAAGGAATACACTACTTTCTTATTTTAATATATATATATATATATATATATATATATATATATATATATATATTACAATAAGAAAGTAGTGTATTCCTTATGATCAGTTAATCACCAAATCTCTAATTTCCCAAACCCACTATTTCATTTGGACAGCTCAAGGATCTATTCTTCATAATTTCCAATTATCTGCTTTAATTAAGCAGTATAATGAGAGTGGGATACCTCAATATATCATCAATTATTGATACCATTTCAAATGCACAGAGAACTATAGACACAATTCATGGATACACATGCATGCACACGCACACATATAAAGGTACCTACCTAGATAGAAAAATGCAAGGAGAGGATTACACAATGTTATAAACACGAAGTTCACCGGACTATTTTTATATAAAACAAGAAATTGGATACGATTGGTTGCATTAAATCATTTTCGTCATACATTCTAGAAGCAATCACTGCCACAACCCTTCCTTCTCTCTCTATATATATATATCTATCTATCTATCTCTATCTCGCTTTCGCTCTCTATCTATTTCTATCTCTCTCGCTCTGTCTCATCTCTATCTCACTCTGTATATATATATATATATATATATATATGTATATATATATATATATATATATATATATATACAGGTATGTATATATATATATATATATATATATATATATATATATATATATATATACACAGGTATGTATATATATATATATATACTAAAACGAATTATTGCCTTTTGGAAACGCTTTTACCGTTTCACTGCGATGGGGAAAATAATAGCTTGGCCGTAGGGCGCATGATCCACATAATGTGTACACTCTACATTTCATAATTCACGTCTACTAAGAGGAATAGTGGGACTAAGAGTTTTAACGTGCAGCATGCGACCATTTCCTTCTTCAGAGAAAACAAACACGAAATAATAAATCTGAGTAATTATACATATATATTTCTAGGTACATACACACACACACATACATACATATATTTATATATATATATATATATACATATATATATGTGTGTGTGCATGTATGTATGCATCCACATGCACAAACGCACACACGCACAAACACACACGCATATATATATATATGTATGTATATATATATACATATATATGTATATATATATACATATATATGTATATGTACATACATATATATGTATAGATACACACAGACAGATAGATAGATAGATAGATAGATAGATAGATAGATAGATAGATAGATAGATAGATAGATAGATAGATAGATAGATAGATACTATGAGTGTCATGCGATAATTAATTTTTTTTACAATCTTTGATTTCAAGTTGTAATTGGAAATATTTTCTTTTAATTGGCAGATTTTATTTATTTTTATTACTTTACATCAAAGAAAACATTTCAGAAATGTCCAGGATTTCTAAATTGGAAATAAAATTGTGTGATTTATTTTATTTTTCGGGTAAAAAACTCCCATTACATTAAAGTCAATATGACGCTGACATTTACTCAAACACTAAGCAAGGAATGGTGGAACTGTGTTGGCAATAATGTCTGTAGAGATCCAATTCTAATATAGGAGAATTATCACTGGAAGGAAGAAGATGGGAATGGAAAGTATGTTATGCATCCATTTGATTATTTTCGTGACAATTCTGTCAACGAAAATAAGAGAAGAAAAGTAACATACGCCTGGCAATGAAACAATTGATGATTGCAAAGTAAAAAGCTGAAACAAGCTCTCGCTTGTCTAAAGTATAGGATAGATCTCATCCATGCACAAGGCGCCTATATTACTTTATTATTGCTCTTCAAAAGTGGAGATGAGGCCAATTTATAAGCTGTGTCACGGCAAACACTTTCAGAATTATGTGAGATATAATAATTGTTTCTACTTTTGGCACAAGGCCAGCAATTACCCTCGTGTATTACTGGTACTTTATTTTATCGACCCCGTAAGGATTAAAGGCAAAGTTAACTGCGCGGGATTTGAACTCACAATAGCAAGGGCCGTAACTCTATGCGCCAATAAACCGCCCAATACAAGGCTTACAGCGAATTAGTGGCTGCGACATGCGCCGTCATCAGGTGTGTTACGCAGCATATGGATGTTTGCCAGCACCAATGTGACAAGAAACCGTCGTATGTTCAATTGGAGTCAGTATTGGCAGTAATGTTATTTTCTTTCATCTCGGATATAAACGCATACATTCATCTTTTTTTTTTTTAATCTTTGGTGTGTATGATATTCCTTTCTGAATAATGGCAGGATTTTGACATGAAAAAAGCTGAACCAGAGTATCAGAGAAACTCTGCTCTATCAAGTTGATTTTGTTACAGTTTTCAAGTATGAAGAAATTCTACCTGACTTGCCATAATAATCATCGAATATGTAAATGTAAAATTTAAATGTATATAAAGACATAGTTAAAAAAATAACAAAGTGTATATATATATATATATATATATATATATAGTAATAATAATAATATATATATATATAAATATATAAATATATATATATATACATATATATATTTAAAGGTTAAACACCGTTCAATGAATAAATCAAAGAATGAGTTTTACAATAGATAGGAAGCACTCAACAGTTTGGGTTTTCCGGAGTTATTAATATTAATTCAAAATATTATCAAAATAGATATTCTTGTGATCAAGTATATTTTATTATACATATTTCAGAGGTACTGAGTTAACTTCAATAGTACGTCCTCATCAGATAAAATAAGATGATGCATGACATACCCTGACATAGTAGATGATTAAGATTCAGTCACTACCATGACTGAATCTTAACCATCTACTATGTCAGGGTATGTCATGCATCATCTTATTTTATCTGATGAGGACGTACTATTGAAGTTAACTCAGTACCTCTGAAATATGTATAATAAAATATACTTGATCACAAGAATATCTATTTTGTTAATATTTTGAATTAATATATATATATATATATATATATATATATATATGTATACATATATGCATGTAAAATGCCTAAACATCATGCGATATTGTTTACATATAAAAGACCAATCGTGCTGGCGGGGAAACGTAGTTTATGATTTGACTTTAACACGCGGAGATAATTAGCAATGAAACAAAAACATACTTTAATAACATCATTATCAAGAATAAATTTTTCAAGGAAAAGGAAAGTACATTATATATCGATGTGTGTTTTGGTGATGTAGATTTTATAAAATGTATAAGGATAGTATAAATAAAGATACATTATTAATGGAAAGAAAATAACCTAATTTATTAGCCGAGAGCTACAAGAGTTTCCTCTGAAATCACTTTGCCGTATTTTGTATTTATTATTCTTATCCTTTTGGCTTCCATACTTTATCTCGTGACGGTCATCACCAACATCACAATCACTGTTTACGTAATCCCCACAACCATATAGAGAACCATCAGCCTCGTCATCAAAGTCATCATCGTCATCGATGTCTCAGCATCAATATCAATAATATGAGGTAATGCAAATCATCACCATCACCATCATCATCATTGAACTCTGCATCACCAACCTCAGCATCGTCATCCTCTTTCCTTTTGTAACACTTATTATTATTGTCAATATTGTTGTCATTAATATTATTTTTATCATCATCATCATCCATTACTAGAAGGACATTTTCTCTTATACGTTTTCTGTATGTTGCCATCAATGTTAAATAATTAATTATATATCCCTGTGGGGAATAAGAGTAATATATCTGCTGAGAGATTTGAAGTTTATTTGAAGCAAAAGAATTGCTTAACAATAGTTTCTTACGTAAGCAGAAGACTGGAATTTTGAAGCGTGGGTGTTCAGATACTTGACTTGGAATAAATGGACTTATGAAAGTTGAAATACCAGTCTAACCATGATAGAATATATAATGTGAAAAACAGAAAGAATAAAGGTGACATATTTTGTTCTGTACTTTAATACTTATGCTGTTCAACAAGCATTGACAATATTCAACCCAATATGTGTGTATATACACACACACACGTGTGTGTGTGTGCGTGTGCGTGCGCGTGCGCGTGCGCGTGCGCGTGTGCGTGTGTATATATATATATATATATATATATATATATATATATATAAGTATGTATGTTCCATCTCTGTTCCACCTAATGATGTCATTCAAGAAAGCATGACAATGCAAAAAAATGTTCAATGGCTGCAAGAGCGCGAGTTTTTTCAAACCAGTTGACAATAAACTGTTTATCTAATATATCACCGATTTCTCCTATTATATATTTTGCATTAAGGTAGTTTCTTTCTTTACCAGTGGTGTTCTTTCTATACTGCGTTGATGTGCTTTCGATATCTTTGTATAGGTAACTCTATTGAATTATGTGTCTATTCTTTATAGAATAGAATTTTCTGCTAGTATTACACATTTTAAGATGAAGATGTTGAAACCTTTTCTCAAATGACGCGTCATGACTCTCGATTTATATCTATTGAACCAATAACTATTCCAATACGTATAGAGGGACATATTGGATTTTAGAAATAGTGTTGAAGTAATATATGAGGTTTTTCTTACATAAAAATTACGTATTAAAATTGGAGTCGCTGGATCATCTGAATCCATGTTAGTTTTAAACGACAATATCAATTGCAAGTAATATCGTTTTATTCAGAAATTTCGTCCAAAAATCTTTTAAAACAATGACGATCTTAGAACATTTACTCTTCATGAAATATATAACAGACTCCAAAATGTAATAATGGTATCGGTATATATCCATCACAATGTTTATTACGTGAACCAATCGAATGAATTTCCAACGAATCATTATTTATAGGCTAAAATTCAGGCTTGCAGATAATTTTTGCCAGAAATATAAGGAATATATTCAACAAGGT
>OZ024754.1:45588571-45591071 GCA_964016885.1 Eledone cirrhosa
CGTTATGGTCCATCTGGTTCCTTACCACAATTCCTTCGTTGTATATATATATATATATAGTTTTAATATAGATGAGATTCTACAGGACTAGAACTGTTTCATTCTTTAGAAATCATCATGATGATTTCTAAAGAATGAAACAGTTCTAGTCCTGTAGAATCTCATCTATATTAAAACTTTTATACTCTGCAATGTATTGAGTACGTTACTTACTGTGGTTACCTCCGATTCAACCCGGAATAACATATATATATATATATATATAGGTTTATATATATAGGTTTATATATATAGGTTTATATCATACAGATTGGAGCTTACAATCGTGAGATTGTGAGTTCGTACCCCGGACTGTGCGGGATGCTGTGTTCTTAAGAATTACACTTTATTTCATGCTGATCAAGTTCACTAAGCAGTAGAAAGGAGTTACAACGTAAATGGTGCCAATATGTATCGGCTATTGGCTTTTCCTTCGACATCTGTTGAATAAAGAGGGGAGACTGGAATCCTTATGGGACTGGTGGTCTTCCTCAAACAACCATGTATGCATTTGTGGCTCGGAGGAAAACATCCTAGATGCAAATGCAATGGTCATTCGTAAACCATGGGTAGCTTAACGCTAACCCTGTTATACAAACACATATGTATGCATATATATATATAGAGAGAGAGAGAGAAAGAGAGAGAGAGAAAGGGGGAGAGGGGTGAGAGAGGGTGAGAGAGTGAGAGAGAGAGAGACAGACAAAAATGCAGAAATGTAATTATATACATAACGCCTTATAAGTATATGAAAAACTACTTCGTATATATTAATATTCAAATACTTGATGGTTAATTGTCCAATAAACTATAACATATACACAACCCATATATATATATATATATATATATATATATGATATATATTTATCCTTATCGAGCCCTCTTTGGATTTTAGTCTTCAAATTTATTATTATTACTATATATATATATATATATATATATATATATATATATATATATTTATTCATATATATATATAAGTATATATGCATGCATGTATGTATGAATGTATATATATATATATAAAGGTTTACATATATATATACAAAGTCTTAGATATATATGTGTTTTGCAACAGGTCACGTTGTGGCTCAATGAAAAATTAATAAATTAAATAATCAGAGCTATATATCATAAAATATGTCTTTAGAATCACTAGATATAATAAGTATTATTCTTATAGCTTGGTCTAATTGATTTTTTATATGGTTAATTATGCTAATTGGGAGAGGAAATGGTATATATTATATCTAGTGATTCTAAAGACATATTTTATGATATATATATATATATATATATATATATCACATTGAAATTACATAAAAGGCATCACAAATCACAGACGTCATCAATACTACATCTTATGTTTTTGAGATTGTTTACTGATGCGAAAGCAGTCTACCATTCTTGTTATCCTATCAACAAAGTAGACTATTAAATAATTTGGACGTTCTACAGTGGATCAATATTTCTCAAGAAACTGCATACACAGCCAATAAACCTGACTCTAGGGGTTGCAGATACGTTTTCCCCTTGTTATTTTTGCAGGAAATACGAAATCATTGCAAATAAAGTTTGTCTCGTTGTGACAAGTGTTTGGGTTTATATCAATACAAATTATTTTGATTAGATTAGTTTTTCCCCTTGTCAGACATATTTTTAGTATTTTCTTTGTGGCCGTATATATGTATATATATATATATATATACTTTAATGTTCATTTATGTGTAGACGATTTTGATCACGGTGCTGATAGAAACTCATACACAAACACGGGCACCCACATAGACTCATATAAAGACATTTGATTTGAACACGAATGTACAAAGCTATGTGTTGACAAGCCGGATAAGCTGATAAAACAACATA
Organism: Eledone cirrhosa; assembly: GCA_964016885.1. NCBI lineage: Eukaryota > Metazoa > Mollusca > Cephalopoda > Octopoda > Eledonidae > Eledone > Eledone cirrhosa. The sequence continues at coordinate 45,590,483 of OZ024754.1, forward strand.
ATGATATAGTATATATTGATAGATAGATTTATTGGTGGCTAGGTAGGTAGGTGGCGAGTTACACTGGATAAATTCAGAGGTGGATGGATAAGTAGATTGTATGTGATTAGACGTAGATATATATATATATAGAGAGAGAGAGAGAGAGAGAGAGAGAGAGAGAGAGGTGTCTATGTAGGTATAACATTTTATTAAACCAATGACTGATTGATTCATTGGTGATTGATTAGTTGTCCTATAACGAGAGAAGAATAGAAAGATTGAAATGTGTAAAGTCGACAAATATTACTGTTCTTGGGTCTATTGTCGTTCTGGACATCACCCACAACTTCTTTTAAGGTCACTGATTCTGCTTTGTTGTAGGGGAAAATGTAATCCGCAAAGGGGAAACCTTCTCCATTTGTTTGTAAAATACTATAGCCAGTTTTATAAAACAAATCACCCAAATCCAGTTCGTGGAAGTAAATCAAGTAAGTGATTATGTCTATCACTGGAGATAAACACTGTGATATTCAAACTAAGAATGCAATGTTCCTGAATAAATATAATTTTTACTTCTATGATTCTCTACCAATTCCGTCAGTCTCAA
>OZ024754.1:45603571-45618571 GCA_964016885.1 Eledone cirrhosa
ATGAACTTCAACCCCTCTCTGTTGCATATTTCACTTTTTTTCCTTTCTATGTGAAATCCTCGTCTTTATTTTTTACCCTTATGCTCTCTCTCTCTCCCCCATCAGTCACTCTCACCCCCTCTCTCTCTCTATTATACATTCAATAATATCCCTGCTATTCTCTTATCTACTTATTCTTTTCTATTGTTTCACAAGAATCTCTAACAAATAATTCATAATCTCCAAACCGCGAGATATCTAAGTCATCCCCACTTTCAAATACTTCTCTACCCCATCACTTATCCCTGCTTCTAACTATCAAACATTTTCTTTTTATATATTATCTAGTAAATACCTCCCGCCCCTCTCTCACTATCTATCTATCTATCTATCTCTGTGTGTCTCTCTCTCTCTCTATATATATATATATCTCTCAACCAATCTTTCTCTCCCACTCTCTGGTTTCTAAACCTTAATCAATTCGTTGGTTTTCTCTCATTATTTCATGTGGTTTGGCAGTATCGGTAGAGGGTCGGACGCCATGCTTTGCAGCACAGTTACGTCCCTTTTAGGACTGAGTTCAAATCCCGCCGAGGTTAACTTTGCCTTTCATCCTTACGGGGTCGATAAAATATAGTACCAGTAATACACTGGATAATTGCTGGCCTTGTGCCAAATGTAGAAACAATTATTTCCTTTACTAACTTCTCAATAATTCTCTCACAGATTCTATCTACATTTCTTTCTTTCAGTATCTTTCTTCCCTTTCTGCCACGTAACACCAAATCTCCCCCGCTCCCCCCTCTCGACATCACCTCCCTCCCTCTCTCTATCTATCTACCCCCCTCCTCTGTTGTTGTGTTTCATGCTGAGGAGAGCCTCAGCATGAAACAACAACAGTAGTGTTTTATAAGCCAATTACAGCTAGGTTGTTCGGTTAAAGCTAAAAGTAAAATCTGAAAATTAGACAAAAATCTCATTTATTTTTAATACGATTTCATGTTTTTCAATCTCGTTAGTTTTCCGTTTCTTGTATCCTGTCTTTAATTTATTCTCCTTTAACTGGGCATGAGGCCAAGTTTGTCTAACTAGGCTGGGATGTGGTGTGGGCGTGGCCGGAATTATATACGATTTAATCAAACCTAGCGTATTACTGCAACTATTGCTGGACGCTTAAAAATATATAAATACTTCATTCCTGATTATGTGTGTATATACAGATATGTATATATATATATATTGATTGATTGGTTGTATCAAGAATACATAGTGAGTCCTGTTCCTTTGGAGGTTCGCCTGTTTATCACACACACTTACGTGTAGAGAGAGAGAGAGAGAGAGATTCAAAATGTGGAGATGCACATCCAGGTATACTGGGAAAATAAACGGAAAAGGGTTCCTTCTCCGCAGTCAAACTCTGAAAATCATAAGTTTTCCATTGATTTATTCCTGTACGCCACTTCTTTTGAAGACATTTTCTAAATAGTCAACAAAGAAGGCTTCTTTTGAAACTATATATATACGTATATATATATATATATATATATATATACGTATATATATATATATATATACGTATATATAGGAGAAGAAACAGGACCTCGACGGCTGGACTCCGGCCCTTTCGACAGCTAGATCCTAAGAATCGAGTATTCTGGTGCGTTATGGTCCATTTGGTTCCTTACCACACTTTCTTTGTTTTATATATATATATATATATATATTATTCAATTTAGGGAGCTGACATATACATAATATATATATATACACACATATATATATATATATATATATGTGTGTGTATACATATATATATATATATATATGGGTACAAACATTAACTTACAGATATGCATACACACACATACATAAATACATACATACACACATGCACACTCACAAATACACAATTATATGAAAGATTTCTCATTTCAATATCTTTCGATATATCGATTATTAGTTTTCATTATTTATCTGTTTAAGATTTCATCTTAATGACTCTCTCACTCTCTCTCTCTCTCTCTCTCTCTCTCTACACGCGCGAGCGCATATATGTGTGTGCGTGTGCCTGTGCGTGTGCGTGTGTGTGTGTGTATACATACAAACATACATTGATACATACATACATACATACATACATACATACATATACACAGAGATACATATACATACATGGTAGGATGTATAATATGCATCCCTACATAGAACAAAATACATTAATGTATATAACACCAGTTCTGTCAGTACTCTGACGCCATTACTTGCTGTAATCCGCGACTATTTGGCGTGAAACAGAAATGTATTACAGAACCAAATCTCGGTAAATTTCATGTCACAATAAATAATATATTGACTATCATATTACTTGATTGAATGAAAATAAGATGCCAAATATGTATGTTTTGCTCTGTCTGTTGTGTGTCTATCATTTGATATATATGTATATAGGTGTCCAGTTGTGTATGAGTATTTGTGTACCTGTATGTTTCTATTTGAAGATCTGTGAGTGTGCATGTCTACTTATATAGATATATGCTCTCTCTCTCTATCTCTCTCGCACGTACGTATCTATACATCGCTTTACTAAGGCATACATACATACATACATACATACATACATACATACATACATACATACATACATACATACATACATACATATATAAATCGAAGTTGCTATTACACTGGGCGATGCCCATCGGAGCCGTGTGGAGGATTGCCGTTTCATCCCCGATTCTTACCCACTTTCGTATGTTTAGCAGCATTACCAATCATGTATGTCTGCCTGCAACTTCACCTCTGAAATTATTTAAAATTACTTAAGGAGATGCACCTCCCCAACGTGTTCTCTCTGCAGGTACATCAAAGCCGCACAAACAAGTCACCTTTTGGCGGCGCGATGTGTAGGGAAACTGATGTATTTGACTTGACAAAACACCCCGCGGCCAGTCACTTCCGTTCCTCCCATCACTCAACCTATGTTTCCGTCCATTTCTTCTAATATGGATCCCCAACTTTCGCCTCAGTGGTAATTGATAATTAATACTAGCCCCCTCACAGTGGTATTGTATGGAAATGAATTTCACCTTAAAAGTATTATTCGTAAAACTGTCCCCAAACTTTAGATTTCTTAGCTGAGAATTGACTGAGTAAGCGACAAATGTGAGGAATTATTGATCCTGGCTTATAACGGTATTTGGTGATCTCACACAGTTAATTAATGATATCATTCATATCCAACCATGTACAGCAAAACATACTTATGTTCATGACACATAACGTGTTGTCAGTAACATTCCGAAAAACCCGTTTTAAATGGGAATTGAAACCCTTTCGTTGTGTTACTGTCTCAAAGAATGCTCCAAATCACCAAGGCCTTCATCATGAATAACTAGTAGTGTCTTCTAAATATTAGTTGAATCTCTATGGCGATACGTTAGTTACTGATTGTCATATGTCTGTCATTGTTATTAAGCAATCTAAATAGCTGAAGGCTGTAACAATTATGACAATTGTTATTGGATATTCGATTTTTAGAAATTATAGATATGATTCACATCATTAATAACTGCCCCGAAACATATATCGAAGGGTTAACACATCCCTATGTGTGCTTCTCCTGCAGCCAATTTACAATGTACGGTGATTCTATATAGGATATATTAAAAATTATGAGACCGAATAAGCAGTTTCATTAATATTGATTACGTACAATATTATTGGTTGTATTTATCCGTTACAACATGGAAAATTAGAAGCACATGGAATTATTAATAATTCTGAGCACAAGACACACCATGGCCCGTTGTTATGTTTGTTGTCTTTAACATGAAAAAAAAAAAATTAGAAATTACAACGCCTTAGCTTTAATGGAACTTATTGTTAAAATTATATATACACACACACATAAAGATATATATATATATATGACAGTCGATCGACTTTCGTCAAATCGGACCGAGGAAACAATGTTTCCATTGGTCTTTCCAATTGCTAATACTATCTATCGGTTGCAACTCCAGGTAGAAGGAGCACCGTGAAATAAAGTGTGGTGTGTGGTGTGTGGTGTGTGTGTGTGTGTGTGTGTGTGTGTGTGTGTGTGATTCAACTAATTAACAGACGGGAAAGGGACTGCAATTAACGGAATTTGGTCATTGCAAGCTGAGAAGTTATATTAAAGTATTGAAATATGAGTGTTCCCAGATCAGTTGGGATTGTACCATGGTGTTTGTTAATTTCACTTATTGACCACCAAGAGCAGGTGGGAACAGAGAATTTATATGTAGCTCTCATCTAAAAATCAGTTCATAGACTTGCAGTGTGGTTGTCTAAATTCCATATATATATATAACTCAGACCGGACTTCATGAATAGAAACACACACGGGTAATTGTAACATACACACAGTCCAACACAGACTTATATATAAAGACGGAAATTTAGAAATTAATGAATTCATAATTCTTATCCTGCTATGAGAGTAATTATTGGCGAGTTTTTTTATTAGACATAGTCTCCCTATAGAAAATATTGTGCTGGATGTAACCTTAAATGTCACTTACGTTGAAGTTGACATTACGTTAAACATGTGGAAATCTTTCCTAGAAGATTTAATCGGCTGATAGAATATCTAATTTGCATTAAAACTTAACAATTCAACAATAGTCATCCGTATATTCAGCGGAAACATTCCAAGTATTTATTCAATGTTGTTTTTAACCTGATGTATAACGCATGCGTGAAAATATTTAACGTATCCCTTCCATTTGGAGACTATTAGAGGACAATTAGTAAATAGTCTTTTTAGGAAAATGATAAATAGTTGTCTGGTGATGGTTGAACCAAAGGTAACAATAAAATATTTGACGTTTCCACATGTAATAAAGACCATGTAAATTACTATTTGGCCAGCAGAAAAAATGTGATTTCACATAGATAAATACACAAATATATACATATATATACATGTATATATATATATACATTTATGCATAAATATATATAAATATATATAAACTTATATATCCAAAATTAAATTAAGGGAGTCATGTAAGGTTAACTTTGCCTTTCATCCTTACGGGGGGGGGGGGTCGATAAAATAAAGTACCAGTAATACACTGGATAATTTGCTGGCCTTGTGCCAAAAGTAGAAACAATTATTATATATATATGGATATATGTATATATATACATATATATATATATATATGGGCGTGGATATGTGGATGTGTGTGTTTACATCCTATATGCATATCATAAACATATATTAAATTCATGCATGAGCATACATAAGTAAATCCACTTTAATGCGGAACACGTTTAACTGAATGATCGCTTTTTATTATTTCACAAATGAAACTTTGTTCACAAGAAATTGTCTGGAAGATACGCATATATATTAAATAAATCCATACATACACACATTATATAAGTATATATACACATATGCATTGTTGGAATACATACATGCGTGCATTATGTGAATATATAATATAATATAAGTATATATACACATGCATTATTTGAATACATATACACATGCATTACAGAAATATATACATACACGCATATATACACTCATATGTATATACAATTATACATGTGTGGGTATGTGTGTGTGTATTTGTACGTGTGTGTGTGTGTGTGTGCCCTTGTGTATGTTTGGATGATTGCATTATATTTTTACGTGCTTACATACATACAAATGTAAAATTATATGTATATAATACATATATATAGAGAGAGAGTCAGAGAGAGAGAGAGAGAGACGTAGTGTATTCATTGTTGTATGCTTTAATTAGCAATATTCATAATAATTTCAAAATTCATCAAACAATGAAACCATTACAATGTATGTTGTATATATATGAACAATAGTTCATATATGATTAATTCACGTGTTTCAGTGTAGTATATACAATCAGACAGACTCACATATACACAGTTATTCTATAGATTTGTGTATATGTATATGTAGACGAACGCATGAATCGGTTACATCAGACTAATATATTCAAACACGCAAGCATTTAGCTATTTGGCCCAAGTCGGACACAAATATATATATATATTTGTATATATGTGTGTGTGTGTGTGTATATATATATACACACACACACACGGGTGTGGGTGTGTGTGTGTGTGTGTGTGTATATATATGTATATATATATATATACTTATAAATACACGCACAACTCCCTCCCACATAGAGAGAGAGATAGTTATATACATAGATACATATATGTGTGTGCGTGTGTTGGTATATGTAAATGTATGGGGTGGTGAGGCATGTGTGTGCTTTCGTATCTTTATTAAAACACAACCAAGTACGGTCGCACACAGTCGACCACACACACACACACACGTCAATACAGACACACATACACAAAACACACACACACACACACACATTCCACTTATTATAACCTATTCAATTTACGGCGAATCCTAAACCTCTTCATAGAAATTTAAGAACAAAAGTATAGCATAAACAATGACAAAACAAGGACCAGCGGAAAAACAACAGCAACATCAACAAAACGGAATCAAATAGGAACAACAACAACAAATAGAAACATCAACAGCAATGAAATGGCGAATTACTGTAAATATTCTATCGAAGTATTTATACAGGGAATTTAACAGAAAATCGATTCGATTCTGCGGATGACTTGTGAATAGAAAGTTTTAGAAATTATAAAATTTGTAGCTGCGAGGGTAAATGAAAGGTTACTTAGCACAATGGATGAGGAGATTCTTTTGTCAGATGATCCATAGCTTTGCGAAACGCTGGTTTCTTTGTAAAATTTTGCTGCAACAGGGATCATTTTGTTTCTTTTATATGGGTGCATATATCTGCATACAAATGTGTGTATATAGTCTTCAAATTTATTATTATTACTATATATATATATATATATATATATATATATACATGCATATATATTCATATATATAAATTGTTATACACATATATTCACGCACATACACACACATATATATATACATATATATATATATTTTTTTTTATTCTGTAAGCATATATACATGTATGCATTAGGTTTTAATGGTATAGCTTTTAAATATTTCATTTGATCCAATTTTGCGACTGGTCCAATAAAGTTAAATAATGTAAAGCCGCCTTCAAACTTATGAGTGTTTCCGATGAGCCTTGATAGCAGTAAATATTTCATTTATATTTTAATAATTCTTACAAATACTTCCATGCAGATATATATATATATATATATATATATATACAATAACACTCTCTCACACACACACACACACACATATATATATATATATATATATATAATGTTCTATTTATCTCATCTTAGTCATCACTCGAATCTTCTGAAGGCGTGGCTGTTTGTTAAGTAATTAATAGTGATTTCATTACATTATTTAGAATTTATATGAAAACATTTTTTTCCTCAGCCCATTCCGAGTAATTTTCCATAAATATTCAAAACAATAGATACCATATAAAGGAATAATAATTATAATAATTAGTTAAAATTGATGTAAGCTTTATGTATCTGTGGCTGCTTTTTAAGAAAATTATACCTGGTATAAATGTTATATTTAGAAGAAAAAAACCTTTTATGTAACACCATATTGCACATTCTGCTATATTTTATTGTCTTTATTTTGTCTCATAACGAGAGGAAATTATACCGCAATGAATTGATGAGGTAATGAATTCATGAATATATGAAATGATAAAAATAATGAAATAATGATTTTCTTTGTATGTTTTCTTTTAACGTTGAAGACCTGTTCCAATGTACTTGTTAAAGCGAATTGTTTTTTTTATTGTTGTAGGTTTCATATACTCTGACATAATACAGTTGGGGAAACCTCGTAAAGTTTTAAAAGATGTGGAAATCTAATATTTGTTCTCCTGATAATATAAATCTACATGCCATAAATATTCATTCCCATTATTTCCCAATGGAATTTTGCACTTCTTTAATCACAAATCCATCGATGATTGAGCAGGCCTGGGGTGAAAGACATTCTAGCATTGATCTTCACATGTTTCCGTGTAAGCAGGACATTGTTTACTGTGGTAGGACTAATTGGTGGAAGATACGGTAGCTATTTCTACCCTGGTCAACATATATTTAGACTCACCCATCGTTCTGTGTATGTGTCTGTTTATGCAGATACATCTAATAAATATAATAGGATATTTGTGTAAATCCCATTTTCTCGTTGTTTAGTGGGTTAATAACTAGAGTTATGACTGTTTATATGAACATAACTTTAATATAGATTTTAACATAACTAATGAGTGGTGAATTAAACGAGTAACTTGATATATATAATGAGAGGCAATACTGAATACCATCTAGCACGAGGGAAGCCTATAGACATGTTTCAGTCTTATTATGAAATCATTATTGATGGCCTTGTGCCTAAAGTAGAAACAATTATGAAATCATTATAATTATATAGTTCACCCTCTAATTCCTGATGTAACAATACTGTCCGCGAAATTTACTGATGTAACAATACTGACCACGAAATTTACTGATGTAACAATACTGACCACGAAATGTTCTGATCTAACACTAATGGCCACAGACTTTACTAATGTAACAATACTGACCACAAAATTTACTGATGTAACAATACTGACCACAAAATTTACTGATGTAACACTAATGGCCACAGACTTTACTAATGTAACAATACTGACCACAGACTTTACTAATGTAACAATACTGACCACAGACTTTACTAATGTAACAATACTGACCACAGACTTTACTAATGTAACAATACTGACCACAAAATTTACTGATGTAACAATACTGATCACAAACTTTACTGATGTAACACTAATGGCCACACATCTTAGATGGCTGTATATTTGCGGTGTAACAAAATTGTCCAGTTCAGCAAGCAAATAGTTCAGGCGGATTGCCAGAATGAGAAATTATAAATAATTTAGTCTGTTATCGTGAAAATGGTATTTTAAGGTTTTAAATCCTTTGAAAATGTTCGCTTTGAATAGAGACCTCAAATGATTTACAAGTTTTAAAGTCACTGCACATTTTATTTGTTATACGAAGTGAAGTTTGTAACAATACCATTTGGTGCATTTGGGTCACTGTATTTTAAAACATTATTATAGTTAGACTCCTATAATATCATTTTAATATGTTCACTTTCGATGTAAAACACACATTGTGATAGGTTAGTTTCACTCAAATAAGTGTGTTATGCATCGGTTTTATGCTTTGTTCACCGGGTTTATCATTCTGTTTCGTCTCTCAATCTAGAGTAATTGTTTAATATTTTTATTACTTCATGTGTTATTTATATCATTCACTAAGATATCGATATCTTTCTATTTATTAATTTAATATAATTGTAACTAACGGCCAATTTTCATCGGTCTATTTCGCCTATTGTTCTTTTTTGTTTCAAATATAAAATGGTATAACATTTGTTAGTTTCCTCCATTTTCCTTCTTAACATTATGTTTTCGAACTTCCATCGCTTCGTATCGATATAACTATTTTATTCAGTGTGGTCAGGTTTAGTGAATTTTGTGTTTCAAAAATAAGATCTTTAATTTAGTATATTCAGCGTACACTATTTTTTCTTTCTACTTTGCCTCACAATACAAGTATTGAAGAGGAATATAACTAACTGCAAGTCATATACCATTAGACGGTATTTCATTGCTAACGGCTAAAACGAATCCAGAAACCGAATATTGTTCTCGTTAAATACCAGAATAGAAATCGTGTAAGAACAGTAGCAGAAACGGCCTTGGAAACGAATGTGATAGAAGCCTCTAGCAAGTTTGTATTTGTTGATGCTTTGAAAAAAATACATAAGACGCATTCCTCAGGCTTTATCTTGTCACGTCGTTGAAGAAATTCTCAAGAGACAGGATTAATTAAAAATCTTGTTTATAGAGAAACATGATCAGAACTATTTTGTTTTGTCTGAAATACACATTCAGACATTATATAAATATATATAAGTATCCACACAAAAACTGCGTATTTGTTGACATCCGAGAAAAGGGACATGTTGAACCACATTAGTATTTATTAAATTGGTAGAAAATGAATGGTGGGAGATTCCGATGTTATTTCTGGAAGGTGGGACAACTACAGTGAGCTTTCGAAAGCAATGACATACTCCTATCACATAGAGGCGGGGACGTCACATGTTTGAAAACAATTTGTGTAATTATATTAGATTCTGTTATGACATGAAATAAGAATCATTACGTGATTCTAATATACCGGAGTACAAAACAAACATCGTTTTCAGGCACATCTAGAGAGGCACGCCAACTACTGGTTACATCAGTGGCACATCTAGAGAGGCACGCCAACAACTGGGTGCACCATTGGTACATCTGAAGATTCATTTTTGCTTCAACTTTTCCATCCGCTAACATTGCTCTTAATTCCTGCCTCAATTTTTACACCCTCACACCCACACAGATATATAGATATATATATATATATATATATATATATATATATATATATAAGTCTCTTACTTGTTAGTTTAGTTTTCATGCATCTCTTTTCTTTTGAATTATCTCCCTTTGCTACCTCTTTCACCTCCACCTTTCTTTCGTTCTCCGCTGTGTGTGTGCCAGTCTCTTTTATCTTATTCATGTCTATTTTCTCAAACATGGTTTTCGTTACCTAGCTCTATCATCTCTATTTACACGCTTACTGTCCTGACGGGTAAGCGCTTTTTCTCATAGATTTCGTTCTGTACTGTATTATTCGCCATTCGTTTTCCAAATAATTGTTTACGTTTGCATGAGGTCAAGACAATAACCATTACACGCAAATCTTGACATACTTTGCCAATGCAGTTTCATTTTTCTGTGTAATTTTTAGTGTTGTAAACAATTCCAGCTGCTGAGACGTCAGTTTAACGAACAATGAATTATAGTGATATCAATTATTAATAAACTTTTCTTCTTTGTGAATTGCGGTGGCTTCGTTTACAGTATACACACATGAATTAGTTTTAGATCGTAACATGTTTTATACGTATCTATTCTCTGTAAGAGTATCTATTAAAGTTGATGCACGCTATAAAACACATTAATTTTTAATGATCTTATTGATTATATTTCGTGTTTCTCCCATTAGTTAGCTATTAAACATTATTGGCAGTATCGGTAGAAGGTCGGACGCCATGCTTTGCAGCAAAGAGTTACGGCCCTTTATGGTCTGAGTTCAAATCTCGCCGAGGTTAACTTTGCCTTTCATCCTTACGGGGTCGATAAAATAAAGTACCAGTATTGCACTGGGTAATGGCTGGCCTTGTGGCAAAAGTAGAAACAATTATCACATTATGGCTACGCAAATAAACATGCCTGCTTGTGTTTTCTCATACTAGATTCTTTAGAGTTGTTCGTTACTGTAAACTGTATTATCATATTTAAATTTATCAGTGACATAAGTTTAAATTACATTTATCTCTTCAGCTACTTCAAACAACACACAAAGGATATCATTCGAATGAAGTCTTTTAGAAAAACGTTGGGGAATCATTTGCCATGATTAAAATGTCTCAAATCATTATGCAAATTATTTTCCGCAAAAGTGGAGTAAAACTCCCTCTGTAAAATTGAATTAGGAAAGTATTCATATCATTTAACGGGCTAAGTGAGTAAGAGTATAATGAAACCATTTCATAGTATATTAACAATAATATAAATTGTATGTAATGTTTCAATAAATTATATTTCATGCAATTTCAATTTTGTTGCTGCTAACGAGGAGATTTCAAAGAGTGATACTTAGCACAAAAGCCGATTAAGTGATGTGGAGTATATTAGGTTGAAATAATGTAGAATTCGAACTTCTGACACACCGTTCTCTAATTTCAGAGAATCCGATTCGCTGAAACATTGGCAGATACGACAGTAATTCTACCAGCACACTCTCATGAGTCATTTGCTTCACTGATGACTGTTTTATGTCTAATTAACGTAGCACTGTTGATGATGACACCAGGACAACAGCGAATTCCACAACAAATATGCATGATTGATTTTTGTTCAGTTGTTCCCTGTTATAGGATCTGACTGCAAGATGAATGTGTATTTGAATAATCCTACAGCTTTCCCCTTTACCATATATCTTCCATTAGGAATAATGGCGACCTTAGAAGGTACATTTCTGTAGGCGTTCTTTGTCCGAAGACACAGTGGTTGTCTTATGTACTTTGAGTCTTATATGTACCTTCCAGATTTTGCTTGAAGTGTACGAGCTACCACTGTCTCTGCAGGTGACCTTGTAAAACATGTACTATCTCACACACATTCCAGCATTGTTGATGAGACAATTAGGGAATTCGCATATAGTACTGGTGTATGTGGGTCGGGGTTTGGAGAGTAGACACAGCAGAGACATTCCTAGGTTACCAGCTAAATGTTCAGACCGTTTCCATAGAAAGCTTGTCTGATAGCAGCGGCGGTTCTCTCGTTAAAATGCAGAAGCTTTAGATAAAATATGTTGTTGTGTGTAACATCTGTCAAACGATATGTAATGTCTGTGGTTTTTAATGTAACGAAAATGGTGTACGAAAGATAGCTATATATTGAATGCGAATTATTCAAATATTTCTATACTTTTTATTGTGATCAACACTTACATAACATCATAGACCTTATTGTAATATTAATCATTTAATATTTTTATCTCTTAAAATGCTTAGATCTTCAGCATTGTTTAGGTTTTGTTTTTGTTTGTCCTATCTTGTAACTCGTCAATTTTTAATTCTTATTCATATCAATGTATGTACCTTTCATTTAGCTTTTGTTAAATCCAAGAAACATTTGAGTGATTATAAACTAAAGTTTAAGATCTCCAGATGTGTGTCTTTAAAATAACGTCTGCGTTGTAAGCATTTATCTTGTAGTTATTCTATGTTTGTATATTTCTAATAACAATATTTTGTTAACTACTACTTGCTGTCTACTCTTTGTCATATATCGTTTACCGAAATATTTATTTACAAAGTACATACTAAATTATATCTAATATATAAGCATTCTCTTCACATAGTTTGCTTTGGATCTGTCTAGATTAAGACTTTCAATAAGGAATATATATTTAAATTTAGTTACTTTCGCTAATTCAAGTGTAAAGTATCTTACAAGTTTTTCAGGAAACTTATCATATTGCCGTCTGTTGTGAGAGATATATCATGTTTTCTCGTGGCATTTGACTATAATAGACAGTCGGTTGGCTTTCATCTTCCTGGTTGTATCTATTGTCCTTCTATGATAGCTTTTCTGGTATACATCTCTACCACCTTTATTTCTGCCGGTATTTCGGCAGTTTTGCTTGACACTATATCCTCCAGTTACTTTCTATGTTCTGTTTCTTTATGCATATTTGGTGAGAAGGCTTTGATCATATGCTGCAATGAGAAATCCTTCACTCGTCGCGTTTAGTCCAGTGTTTCTCAGCCATTTTATTTTGTTTAATTTCACTTGTCAAATTGCACCATACTCAGATTTTTGTGTGTATTGGCCATGTAGGCGTTTTCTTGCCACTGTTCTATCGTAGCATTCTTGAGATCGTTTTTCAACTTAAATCTTATCTTCTTTCACAATTTTGTTTCTTCTGCTTTCATTTCCTTCATAAGTGTCTGTCAATTAATCTATTGTCTTCCATGAAGAGAAAAACCCATTTTGTGTTTTGTTCATGTTTCCTGAATATTTCTATTAAATTTCCAGTATTCATTATGAAATATATTTGCAGTTCTACTCGTACAGTGGTTATTTTATGATAGTCTTCCAGTTGCACAAGATCCTTTCCTCCACGTGATCGTGGTTGGGATAATCATTCTACATATGATTTTGCGTTGTGTATTCTAAATACAGATATTATTATTATTATTATTAGTTATAGTAGTAGTAGTAGTAGTAGTAGTAGTAGTAGTATTAGTAGTAATATTGCTGTTGTTGGTGTTGTTGCATTTATTATTTGTTTAAATATAATTCATTTATTTACGCATTTTTTTTAGAAATCAAATTACTAAAGACATTTTATTTGTTTTGTTTTCGCCATGTTTTTAATTTGTAGATGGGAATCTGGTTGCTGAATAATTATGTAGATGGAAATGCTACAGACATCCCCTACCCATCTCAATCTAATACGACACTCAGTTTTGCTGATATAATTTCAATGGATGTACATGTCAAAAGTCATTTCATTATTTTCGCCGTGTTTCATTGTGTCTGGGCAGACTCTGAAGCATTCTGTCTTAGAATTAATATTCATAATTCATTCAATTAAATATTTTTCCTCTACAATAAAGACTCAAACGCAATTTTTCTTAACGAAAATTCTATCGTTTAATATGTTTAGCCATGATTAAATATGGATAACACCAACGAAAGAGACACATAAAAACAACAACAAAAGCAGCATTAGAAGAGGAAGAGGCTGCAAGAAGAAGAAGAAGAAGAAGAAGAAGAAGAAGAAGAAGAAAAAAACGAAGAAAAAAACGAAGAAAAAAACGAAGAAAAAAACGAAGAAAAAAACGAAAAAAAGAAGAAAAAAAGAAAAAAGAAAAAGAAAAAGAAGAAGAAGAAGAAGAAGAAGAAGAAGTTGAGGACGATAATGTTTGGCTAAAAAAGATATATAAAATAAAGAGGCAAAAAACACAACTCCGTTTTAAAAAGAAGAATGTAGCCGATGATGATGAAGATGGTGGTGGTTATTATGGTGATGATGGTGATTAGAGACACTATCTCGAACATGGCGCCTTGGTGAACGACTAGAAGTCACGCATGTATAATAGTCTCCCCTTTCATCACCAATAATATTATTCTAAAGGAAAGGCAATGTCCGCTAGAGCATCTCACCATTGACGTTGCAACTTACTTTTTCCAGCTGAGTGAACTGGAGCGACATGAAATGTAACCTTGCTGAAAGACACAATGCACCACCCGTTCCGGGAATCGAAATCACATATCTTATATATGTACCTTATTAATACACGCT
>OZ024754.1:45633571-45641071 GCA_964016885.1 Eledone cirrhosa
GAAAGTGATGCACAGGAATTCAGCAATTCCGAGATTGGTGCTAGAAGAAAAGAAACTCGAATTAATCACGCTTGCCGAAATCAGACATATTGTATCTAATTCTACATTATGCAATATGCCATGTAAATATAGAGATGATAAAGTGATATGAACGTAGATTTTTATTATGTATATTTTATTATGTAAATTTTATTATGTAGATTTTGTTATGTATGATTTTATTATGTATCAATATTCCCTACTGATCACAGTTGTAAAATTAAAGATACAGCCAGCGTGGGTTGGAATATCTACAGTTCCCTCATTAATTTGACATAGACAATCTTCTTTTCGTTAATAATTAATTGTCGCACCATATATTATATATCTATTTTTAAATTATATGTGGGAGCAGGGGAATATATAATCATGGTTATCCTGTACATTTTTGTACTGACCAGTTTCAGCTATTGTTAGATTATCGGAATATAGTTTCCAATGTAAAATGTTTACTGTACTAGTGGTGTGTTTTTCTAACAGCGACGCAAAAGTCGTTATTATCAAAATATTTTGTTCGTTCTCAAATCTATAAAATCTACATAGGCTTAGCGCTTCACCTTCGTGATATTTCATTAGAACTTTGCACAAAAAACTCTAAATCTTATCTATTCACAAATATAGTACCTCCCTTGATTCTAAAGTCTGTTTTTTTGTTTATTTTTTTTACAGAATTCATATTATGTTACTTCCATCTGTTAAATATTTTTATTATTTTTTTCTTCGAAATAATTTCAGAAGAATCAGTATCGTTTCATCTAATTTTATTTTCGACACTTTTTATAGTTTCTTGTGTTTACACATATTTTGTATGTACGGTAGTTTATTGTAAGATAATACTTTACGACTTATAACAAGAACCTTCTATTAACGTTTTATAGTCAGTTAAATATATAACTTCTATCATATATCTCTTTTGTTTTTAATTGCTTCTCAGTTATATTTTTCTTATTACTATAAGAAATGTGGTATCAAATCTAACCTCCGTTAACGCGATCATCTTCACACTTTTTAATGGTGATACACGCTACGCATTTTATCAAAATAGTGCATACTGTAGAGTCTTTTTTAGAAAACGACATATAAGATTTCTCACTTCATAATTTCTCATGTTTTCTCATATCTGGACACCTAAGTATGGTGAATTGACAAAAGAGTGTTGGATAAAATACTTTGCGGCATTCGTTCTGGTTCTTTGCATTCTGATTTCAAATAATGTCAAGATCACGAATCACTTTCACTCTTCCGGGGTACATACTGATGTCCATATAATCGCTCTTCTACTTCCTACAAACTGCAGGTCACGTGCGAAAGTTACTAATAAGTATATAGATATATATGGACATCTGAAATTATTGCATTGCAGAATTAAAAGAAGTTTTATCTACGGAATAGAATCAACAAACACCTCCTCATAAACTTTATCATTCCACTCTCGTATTTCCCAGGAATATATGTTAATAACGAACACCGCCATAATGTTCAAAGTTTTAGTTTTAGGGACACATATGCATGGATGAAGGTATGGATGACAACAATTGTGGATCTCTATTTAATTTGATATGTACACAAATATATATATATATATATTACTATGAATTAACAGTTTTGTGTTTAATTTCATTGTTTTAATATTTCTATTTTGACTCTGTATCCAATTGAATTATATCGTTGAACATTTTTGTATTTTAAACTTTGATCCACGACATCTACATACGGATTACACCCTACCATTGAGTGGTAGATTTATCTATATATATATATATATATATGTTTCCATAACTACGCGTGGGTAGATGCAGTTACTCCATGCTAAACTTTGAAAAAGCTTTACATATTTTTACCATTACATCAGTAGATTTAACTACCAACATTTATTATATATGCTGTGCGCTTTCCGTTATTCGAAGCGCGGCTTCTGATGTTTTGTGCTAAGGCAGTAATTAAAATATCAATATTCCCTACTGATCACAGTTGTAAAATTAAAGATACAGCAAGCGTGGGTTGGAATATCTACAGTTCCCTCATTAATTGGACATAGACAATCTTCTTTTCGTTAATAATTAATATTATATTAACATTTCCTGGCAGCTGATTTCCATTACCTCGCTTCATTTTTCCCCTCTGTCACAGTATTATGCCCGGTAAACTATGGTTACATTTTGCTCGGGTTTACCTATGTATATATACCATGTACGCATGTACGCATGTACGCATGTACGCATGTATGTATGTATGTATGTGTCTATATATGTATCCCAGTACAACCTGTCTCATGGTCGGGTCGTTGGCGACTAAACTGGCAATCCCACCAAGGTTTCTTGGCGAGGAGGGTGACTTTGGACATCCTACAGGACTAAAAACAAAACCTGTCAAATGGCAAAGGAGCTCTTAAGAGTCAATGGCCATCCAAAATCACAGGGAGAGATGACCCTTTAGCCTTTGTCAAGGCAGAATTCTAGGAGAAGGAAAACTCTGATATAACACCTGCAACTCTGATGGTATCCAATGATGTTGACTTGTTCTTCTTTTTGGTAAATATTATCTTGGTTAAGAGAATGGGACTGGCTTTGTACAGTGCCTTTGCTCACTATAAAAGCTTCACGGCACAGGCATTGCTTTATATCTGGAGATCTCTCTGCACTTGTCGTCACATGGTACCATGGGCCCAGCACTATGAGTCAATGATTGTCACAAGTTTGTACCAGAGTTTTCAAGTCGCTGGCTGGACTAAAAAGTCACATTCGCATCGGTAGGGGTTCTCCATCATGGATATAAAGTAGTGGCCGTACTCGAAAACGAGTTGGCAGCCACCATATATATATGTATGTATGAATACAGGTTGACAATATCAATTATTTGAACATAATTTGAAAATTTAAGTTTGGCAAAGATTTGAATTCCTTTTTACATATATATATGTGTATGAAATCTCTCTCTCTCCCCCTCTCTCTCTCACGTATTAGTTTCTATAGTTAATCAACATTTGGTGTCTATATACATTTTGTTTTAATACAGCCTTATTAATAAGATTGTGTTTGCAGATCTATGTTCGTGTCTGTTTATTATTAGATTAATGAATAAAATAACGGAGAGTTATATATATCTACTCATTTATATATATGCACACCCCCACACACACGCATGTATATGTATATATATATATATATATATATATATATATATATAATGTGTGTGTGTGTATGTGTGTGTGTGTGTTAGTGCGTGTGTATACATTGCCTCTATGAACTAATCTCAAAATGTCAAGAGACAATAAAAAGCAGTATTAGATTAAAACAAATCTCAAATATTCACGCCAGACTTCGGAGACTTTTCTGCTTCTACCACAATGGTCTTTGCTTCTTTGAGCTGGCTGGTCATCTCACAATTCCACACTATCCTTGCCGACACCCTCTTCTCCCCTAATTTCAACACCTACGTCGTTTCTATACTTCCTGCTTTCATTATTCATTTCCCAAACCGAGCCAAATCTTCTCTCCGGGTTCATGCTCTTATATTGTCTCTACAGCTCATGTCTTCGCTATGCTCTACGCTCAAACTGTTACAATCAACTACTCTCCTCTCAACAATCTGGTTGTAACACAAACGCATGCCATCACTAACTAGTTTACCCATTTTTCCTAATATCGGAACTTTCATGTCTTTCCCAAATGACCGGTCATCTAACATTTAAGCAGGACCGAAACACCATCAATCTCTTTGCTGTCATAGGGCTTGTGAATGCCTGAACCAATAAACTTTCCTATAACCGTATTAAGTATAAAACATAACTATACCTACAATTATGGATTCTGCTTTATGGGCATAGGGCCAACAATTTTTGGCGAGGGGAAAATCGATTAAATCTACTCCAGTACGTTACTAGTACTCTATTATTATCGACCCCTGTGAGGATGAAAAGTAAATCTAACGCCAGCAGGATTGGAACTCAGATCGTAAAGGTGTGTAGCTATGCTATAAAGAATGTTGTCCGACGTTTTCCCATTACTGCCAATCCACCGCCATACTGAAGATAGAAATATTCGGGTTAGACATAAGCAAGTAATTCTGTCTACAGTTCTCGTCATAAGGCAATATTATGTAATGTTGAGAAAGGCATGACTCTCACAACATTATATACATTCAGTTATGTTAAGCCAGGGTATAACGAAATATAGATTCCTCATATGTCTTTAGTATTGTTTTTTTTTCTTTTTCATTTTCAATTTTCACACCATTCAATCAGTTTTTTTCACTAATTTTTACATTTCATTTCATTTATTTAACAATTCATTCATATTCCCTTACTCATACTCTCTCTCTCTCATACACACATATATATATTTATACTTATACATATATGAATAAAAATATTATATATACATATAAATAAAATATAAATATATATATGTATATATATAATATAAATATGTATATAAATATGTATATATAAATATATATATATACATATAATATAAATATGTATATATATGTGTATATATATATATATATTTAAACACATATATATATATATTATTAATATATATTTACAGTATATAAATATATAAATATATATTTCACACTTGTTTTTTTTTTTCCCCTTCTGATTTATTTCTCCTCTCAGTATTTTGGGTTATTTTTTCTTTTCTTTTTACTTATCTATTTCTCTCTTTCCGTCTTTCTTTTTTAATTAATCTAGCTTCGTTTCTATTTTTTTACGATTTATTATTTAGTTTTTGATATTTTTCTTTGTTGATTTTTTCAGCTCGCCATCTCTTTGAATCGTGCAGACAGATATTAACAGTTATATTTTAATAAATTCCCAGCAAAAATTTTAATTTATTTCTCTTATACTTTATATTGTTACCGTTGATCTGAAGTTTGTTGTTGATGTTGGTTGTAGTGATGGTTGTTGCAGTGATGGTTGTTGCAGTGATGGTTGTTGTAAAGGTGATAGTAGTGGTAATAGTTGTGGTGGTGGGGTTTTATAGATTTCTACCACGCTGGTTCATCACAGTAAATAGTTTACATTCGTCTACTTTAGACTAATTTTTAAAACAGGTTCGAAATAAAAATAATTTATTTCACTTTTTATCTTCACTCTATTTTTGTTTTCTTTTTCTTTCTTTGTTCATATATATTTTCATCTCTATGTGCGTATATTATTTCATTAGACTATAACTACGAGTGTATATATATATATATATATATATATATATACATATACATATATATATACATATATATATATATATATACATACATATATATATATACATATATATATGTGTGTGTATGCATTTATTTATATATATATATGTGTGTGTGTATATAAATATATATAAATATATATACATGTATATATGAATGTGTGTATGTATGTACATATGCATGTATGTGCGTAAGACCATGTGTATAATCCTGTGATTCAGTACTGACCTAGTTCATCTGTAATTATACTATAGCTATATATCATGTGAGAAAATACTCTTAATTTGTGCTCCAACATTTACCCGAAGAAACACCGTATATTCTACTATTTCCAATGCCTACTATACTGTTTATTAGTACCAGAAGGTCATATAATTAACAGTTCTTACATTTGGAACAAACGTTAAAATAGTCTGACCATTTCCTCTACTGCCTCTATATGTAGATCTGTTTCTATATATAGTATAGCGAGGATAGTATGTACTGTACTACTAATATCACATGCACATTATTGGTACTATGTATGGACAGGATTGGTAAAGTGTCGGACAATATGCTTTGTGGCACAGAGTTATTATATAAGTTAGTTTTGTCTTTCATCCTTTCGGGGTCTATGAAATAAAGTACCAGTAATGCAATCGGGTCGATTTGATCGATGTCTTTGTGCTTATATCAGAAACGTTGATTAGTACACTGTAGCCAATACTATCACCCAGACATTATCAGTAATGCAGTGGGTAATTGCTGACCTTGTGCCAATAGTAGAAACAATTATTAGAATCACATTCCCCGCTAACATCACACCGATATTATTAGTATTATAATCGATACTATCGCGAAGACAGCAATACTATGTGCCACACTACCATCACCTATACAACTGTAATATGTGCCCCACTACTATCACCCAGACATCACTAGTATCACCCGGTAATGCACTTGGGTCAATTTAATCGACTTTCCCCTCCACCAAAAATTGCTAGCTTTTTATCTGTTGTTATTGCGTTTATCTTCAGGATCACCGCAATCATAATTCTATATATATTTTCATATTTGTCCTGCTACTTCCGTACCATATATTTAGATGTGTATGTGTGATTTCCTGCGTTTTATGTGCACCTGTATGTGTCTCGGAACTTAGCAAAGATCTGTTACATACACCCACAAGCTTTTTATACGAATTATCTTTTGTACACGAAAGGAAATTCATACCGACTCGTCCTGTTGTGAATGAGGTTTTTCACAGAAAACTGAAATTAAAGTGGACATCTAATAAGCTATAAAATGATCACAGTTATTGGTCTTTCGTGCAGTCAGGTGTTAAATTATTTAGCCTTTATCATTAATCTAAAATCTTACAGTAGAATAGAATTATGTGCCATCTGAGAGAAATCTATAGAATGAGTATCATTTGAGAAGAGATCAGATTTCTGCCAGACAACGTTGGCGAACTGATATTAATAAATGGCAAATTCGCAAACGCACATTTTTCTCTATTAGACCAACGTTGTTGAATATGTGACATTTAACTTGTTTCTATGTTGAATAATTAAATATTTAGTACACTGCACGGTGTTTTCGATAATTTCCCTGTATTTCTGTCTTTGAGGAAAAATTATACATTATCTGATTGAAGTGATTTTAAATTTTACATTCCAAACTTCATTATCACATGTCTGGAAGCTGAGATATGTAGATATTGTTGTTTCCATCATATTGGTTACATTGTAGCTACAAAAGAAATTTACTCTATACAATGTCGAAATATGTTATTTTTTGTCTAGTATTTCCTAATAATCTAATATACATATACAATATATCTAATCTCCTTTCGTTTCTGAATCTTGTTCTCGTTTAGTAACATATTACACGTTCATTGTCTTTGATTTTGTACCTTAAATTCATTCTCTTTATCGTATGTTATGTGATTCTTTTGTTTTATTCTCATTTAAGCATTTATTTCTTCTATATTATTATTATTAACTTTGCCTTTCATCCTTATGGGTCGATAAAATAAAGTACCAGTAATGTACTGGGTAATTGCTGGCCTTGTGCCAAAAGTAGAAACAATTTTTATTATTATTATTATTATTATTCTCTTGATATATGTACTCGTGTACATTAATGTATTAAATGTCATCTGAACTTACACGTACATTTCTTTTTTATTATGACTCCTGTATAAAACAAGCAGATTGTCAAAAGTAATATTTATATGTGCAACCAATACACCTACGTTTATATGTCAGCTGC
>OZ024754.1:45651954-45654454 GCA_964016885.1 Eledone cirrhosa
TTAAATGTCTTAAGAATGTAATTGTTAATACTATAATAAGTATTTGATACTTATTTATTCACCAATTTAGATTCTTTATAAAATTTAATGTCATTCGATTGAACATTTAAAACCTAATGATTAAGTTAGTAAAAGCCAATATATTCTACTTCCGCCATCTTCTGCGACAGGTATTCTCTTTATGACTCAATCATCAGAACTGCCCACTCGTGAAATTGAGTTTAAGTGGCTGAGTATTTCAAAGGCAACGTAGTTCTTTTGGTGATTCAGCGTGACATAATGTGGGACAAGTGTGGCCCATTGTATTCTGAGTAAAACTCATGTTCTCCAGGTGTGGTGGGATTGGAGCAATGTGCAATAAAATGTCTTGCTAAATGACACAAAGCATCGACCGGTCCGGGAATCGAACTTATGAACTTGCGATCATGATCTAAACACCCTAAATACTAAGCCACGTGTACTTTCAATACAATCAATATATCCCTAAAATAGTTTCTGAGTTAAAGACAATGGCAACTAATTTCGGCCAGGTTACAGTCGATTAAATTGACCTCATTGCGTTTCTTGTTCTTTATCGGGAGAATGTGAAATCAACACATCCCTTTAATACATGTCATTGAACACTAATCTATCAATAAGGTTTGACATAACAAATCCTCCAACAACTGATTGATTGTGTTCTGTTGTTAGGGGTTGTCTATATAACTGAGATCGTTGCGGCCAGCCGTATTCCTGTTTGTGGTCTGTATCAGCCGGCGAAATTCACATCCTTTTCCAGCATCAGATGTTATAGTAAAGAGTAGGAGCATGCTTCTTTCTTTCAAGGAGCATAAGTATTATCGTTATATTCTTACATATTAAACGACCAACGTTGTGAGTTCGACGACAACAGAAAATAAGTTGTTTAAACGACCAACATTTATACTAAATATAGCGAACATGCTCTAATGCAAAAACATGACACATTCGTTCAGCATTGGCAAAATTGATATTTTGCCCTGGTATCATCCTAACCATCATCATCAGTACCACCACCACCAACAACAACAGAAGATAATTATAATCTATTCCTGTCGTATATCAGTTGGGTGTTTTCGTCTTTGTTATTTCTGTGATGTTGTTGGTGATATTTATGTTTGTCATAGCAGTGTGATACCGCAGGCATTTATAACCTGTTTTATTGTATGAAAATCTTAGTAATTTATGTTTCTGCTTTCATAGAGCCAGTTAATCTATCTTCAGTTATCAATTTTTCTTGCTGTAAAACCATCTAACTATCATATCTATTGATATATCTATTGATATAGCTATTAATATAACTATCCAGGTGATTTAATTATTATACCATATATTTATCTGACTATTGTGCATATACATGTGAATATACACACATACGTATGCTGACCTGCCAAGCTCTAAAATCCCAAACGGGAACCACCATGAAATGAAGTGCCCCAACACGGGGAGAAATGAGGCAAAATGGGGAGATTTTACATAATGAAAGCTATACCCATTTTCATATGAGAAGACATCTCTCACCCACCTCAGCGTGGGTGGGAGATCTCCCCGTCGGGCAGGAAGACTTGACAGGTCTGGTATAGATCCTAACGTAAGTGACTCTGATAGTCAATCCTTATTAATGATAGTCTAGAAAACCGTGTAAAGAAAGGTTATGCCGAAACAACGCTACCTTCATTTGTTCGGGAAGGACAAACAATTTTCCTTCGTCTGGTGAATATGGCCAAAGTCTTATCAAGGACAGATTACAAAAGGACGTAGGACAGGCCTCTTCGATTAATCTCTTCAGTGTCCACATAGAATTGTAGTTAGGGGAGAAATATTCTGTCCTTCATTAATACTATTCTTCGTCTAATCGTATCCAAAAGTTTGAGTATGGCTCAGCTGAATAGATACATTCTCGGTATACTATAAGACATAGGATGTTAGGAATTTGCTTATTTTCTCTCTTTTGGATATATAATATAACCCGGCATTGGTAGTCCCGGTTATTCGCAGCATTTTCCTTACAACCTAACTAATATTTGTTCGTGGAAACCATGGCATATTCGCGGAATCGTAAATATCTTCCGCGATTCTTTTATGGCTTTTTTCGTGGGGCAATATATATATGTTTTTTAACGCTAAATTATTAATAATAATATACCGTATTTGCCAGTCTATTGGACGCGCCTTCCCATAAGACGCTCCCTCTTTTTTTCATATTTTACGTTATATTTTGCGGTTTTTCACTCTTCGCGTGTGCTCTAGGAACGTAACCCCCGCGAATAACGAGAGACAACTATACTTTGCAAAATGAAACTTAGCTATAATCGTATCGGGTGTCTTTAGAACACCGACGCTCATGGCCGCCGCTAACTCTTCATAGAAAGCAATTACCCGACTGAATAATAATGAACAGGAAATTATTCAGATAACAAATTTAAATTCCAGGAAAATATTTTCCATCACAAACACGCAAGAACAAATCTAAGAAACAATA
>OZ024754.1:45661954-45679454 GCA_964016885.1 Eledone cirrhosa
GAATTAGAAGCCAGCAAAAATATAGATTGAAGAACGCTTTAGGTAGTTCCATACAAAGTGATATATAATACTATAGTATTTTAGAATGGATACTATATCATATATTAACCACGCTCATAAATGCTGCCAATATTCATCAGAAGGACATGTGAAGATATATTAGAAGATACGGAGAAATATATAACATGAAAGAATGTGTATACATTAATGGTTTAGTAAGAAAAGATTATAGAGTGTTAAAATAAATATCACAATATTTGGTTCTAGAAAATAAAAGCAAATTTTGGATGGAATACAAAAGACATCCCACGGGATTAGAAACACTTACGCGGAGACGCTTGACCCCAAACAAACAAACGAAGATGTCAAAACCAGATACAAAAACACAGACGATATAATATATTCTCCAGAGGACTAAACTGATTTAACTAGATATAAATGAATGCTGGGAACGACAGAATAGTCGTAATATATTGGTTGAAAAATATAAATGTTATTGGAACAACGTGGGAGATAACCATAGCAAAAGAAAAATACCAAAAGTCTTACAAAAAGTCAAATTCCAAGGAAATGTATTAAGATAAATTCTTGTTATATAAACGTCTCCAATCAAATAGTGAAGCAGTTACAATCATCCTGACTTTCTGAATATCAGGAACTTCATTATCCTGTGTGTCCTTATTTCTATCAGAGGAGGATAATAGCAGGCTTTATTTAGTTCAATGGTTGTCAAAGTGTGTTCCGTGGAACCCAAGGGTTCCGCAAAAGAGTGTCTGTTCTTCCGTGAAAGGTAGAGGAGTATATTTATATTACGACAATATAACAGTATTAGACTTTAGGCTTCCCCAAAACGTTGCTGAACCAAAATGGTTCTGCGTTTGAAGAAATTTAGGAAACCCACATTTAGCTGATTGAGTGACCATTTAGATACTCCCAGTATAGGCCTTGTAATAATGTATTTTCACTTAGACACGAGCCTAACAATTTTGAAGGTGGGTAAAGTCGATTAAATCGACCTCAATGCATTACTGGTACTTTATTTTATCGACACTCTGAATTTGAAAGGTAAAGAAAACCTCGGCAAGATTTGAAGTCAGAACGTAAAGGAACGTAATTCTATACTGCGAAGCATGTTGTCCGGTTCGACCCATACACCGCATATGCCCTGTAATAAAATAAAGGTGTAAATACACCCAACTAAAATGTCTTCGGTTCGTAGAATTACAATTCCAACTTTCTGGAATAAGGGAAGGATTTCAAAATTAAATTATATGGTAACAAGTTAACAACTATTTTTCGAATTAGATGATACAAATAGGATTTGTATATATATTTGAATGTTCGAATGAAAGGCTGACATTTTATATCCATGAATTTCGTAGTAATGTGATGTTCAGTAATAGGGTTTTCAACGAAGAGAAGGTTATTCCTTGATATAATAGTTGATAATATACACCGGTAGATAACCAGTATATATTTCATTACCACAAGGACAGAAAGGACACGGAAGAAACCGTAGATCTAAAGACCTATTAGAGATAAATGAAATCTGGGATTACAGGAAACTACATACAAATTTCACAATAGCATGCAACGATTTTAATAAAAGATCCGTAACATGATATTTCATACCCCCATAATAGAATACCTAAATGTAATTGGGATAGCAGCGAATATAAAGGAAATTGATTGTAAAATGTATTAATAAATCGACAACAAAATGAATCTAATCGAATGAATTGATATGAAATATTCACAGGAATATAACGATCTTTCAAATTAATAGTTATCTCCTCTTCCTTTTGTAATTTAGAGTATGTGAGGTCAAATTAACAGGCCTATACCGAATGATAAAAGATTATTGTATTATTCTATGAAGACGAAATATATCAATGAGGAAAACATGGCTTCTTTGCGAAACTGTGGAAAGAACGAAGTGGTTAGTATAAATATATACGAGAATGTTATTCAGATATAGGAAGGAATCTGCAGTTTAAATATGTTGGATTTGAACAGCGTTAAAAAAGGAAGATAGCAGAGAGGATTCTGACACAATTACTAGATATGTAAATCATATATAAGTTTGACATTCGTCAACTCCAAGTCTACTCTGAGTAAACCAAATTGTGATCAAAGATATTCTAGATTTGATTCCGGCCGTTTCGACAGCTAGCATATATATATATATATGAGATGATGATGATGTTAATTAGATCAATTGAGCAATGTACAGACACTTCAGAATAATAATTGTAAATAGATTGAGTACGTCCTTGATAGATGGAGTACATTTTTGTTGAACCCCATCAGATTCAACGGTATGGCTACAAACTGCGATCATATATATGTCTGGTCTGACAATAATATCAAAGCGAGCCGTTCAATATAATAGAAAATCAAATCAAGAAATATATGTATATATGATTTGATTTTATATATATTATTTGAATATATATATATATATGTGTATATATATATGTTTATATATATATGTGTGTATATATATGTGTGTATATATATATGTGTATATATACATTGCTTGATATATAATTACATTGCTTGAGATATATATATATATATATATATATATATAATCTTTATTTTGATTTTATTTCGTGCTCTCTCTTTCTGAGTGTGTGCCAGTACATATGTACGTTCGTGTATGAATGAATGAATGCAGACTTTCCTAGACTTCTCGTTAATTTCTAATCAAAACATTGCCCAGAAGGTGGTAATGAAAGTTTTCCAAGTACAAGGACATTGAAATAGAAGTAAGTAAAATGATGAATAAAAGGCTAACAATAATAATTGGTGAACTATATATGTCAGTAAACATGAAAGTCATCATTTAGAATCATCTAACAAGTTAGAACTAAAAGAGATTTCTTCTATGTAGAGTCGGCAATCTACACCAGACATATAATTCAATAATATATTTTATTCTGAATACTTTTCTATAAAATCCTACAGCACCCGATAACAAAAAGTATGTCACCAAACAGAAACACTACATCAACGTAGAAACACTACATCAATGCGGTGACATACGAGACCCATAACATTGTAAATTGGATAGAGAAGTAACATATATCCACTTATGTACCTGCCAAACTATTGTAGCTTTCACTTGCTTATGTTAGTGACCATTTCCCTCTCTCTTTCCAGTTCCTACTATTCCTACAGGATCGATTCGTTATTTATATGTCCATCCACTCATGCGCAGCGCCGACCTCAAGCCTGTTACCTCAACCGACCTCAGTTTCACATCGGTGGTTTTCGATGTCCATATCCCACAGTCATAAAGTGCCACAAACCACACTCGGGTCTTCTCGAGAACATGCTCTGTTCCTATACTATTTAGGTCCCTAAATGCAGATGTCACTGCTCCCAGTCCAGCTCTGTTCTTTTGACAACCATTCCTTGTTTAATCTTTTATGGTTCCAAGGTACCTAACTTTTTCCACGTGTGCTAGTGTGACTCTTCGACATTGAATGCCCATCTGCACCAGTTCCCTAGTTACTGTCATGATTCTCGTGTTCCTGAAGTTTGTCTGAATCTGATACTCCCCAGAGATCCTTTCTACCTTGCAAGTAATCTTTGGACTGTCTCCGATAATGTTGTTATCAAAACGATATCATCAGCATTGAGACGATTGTTGAGATTCCGGCTACCAATTGTTAATCCTATCCCGAGTACACATACACTAATTGAATTGTATTTATTTATGGAATATATTATGTAAATACAGTTTAATAGAAAAAGAAAAAAAACATTATTTAGATTGAGAAGAATGGAATGTAAAATAGGAAAATATGAATATAAGAACGGAAAAGGGAATGGCGAAGACTTTAGTGTCACGGAAGAATGGGAAGAAGAGAGGGAGGGTGATACGACTCCGGGCCAAGGGCGTAGCTGTAATGGGGCTGCACCCCACGGACACCTGCAAAAGCATTCTCCTGGACGATGGCCAGCTACACTTACTACAACAGCCACCGCAGGGTTCTTTCCTCAGACGTTCTGATCTTGTGTAGGAGCTCCACAGTACGAGGTCCAAGTACGCCAGCGGACTCGACAGTGACCTGTGCGATCGAAAGGTGTCTTACTGTCAGAATGCAGAAAAACGAAATTAAATATTGTATGTCACAGCTATCTCTTCTGTCTTATTGTATTTTATTCTACATAATCCTGAACAGCAGAAATGCCAGAGAGACCTTTTAAATGGCTTAAACTATTTAATAAAGTTATTATACATTCTGTCTATTGTATTTCAATTGACATCGATACTGTATTTTATTTGACTTTCGTCAACTCTCTGATGAGATTGTGCCAGATGTTGGGGTGGAGTAGAAAGCAATAGAATCAATCAATCACAAGATTATTCTTGTACAAAATGACCCTTTTGTATTGAGATGTCAAATGGAGTACACAATTTCTTGCAGCCCTTTACGCATACATCCAGGAAAACACACACATACACACGCACACATTTATATATATATATATATATGCTTGTGTGTGTATATAAATATATATATACACAGTGTGTTCGTGTGTCTTTATATGAATATATAAAGTTACATATGTATACATACTCAGACTCTCTCTCACTAATGTATATATATATATATATATATATATATATATATATATATATATATATATTACACTTGAACACACAGGGAGGAATTAATTGAGAGGCGTGAAGTGACATACGTAACACCAATATCTGATAGACTGATAAACAGCCAGCGATATTATACAATTCCAAGTCGACATTTTAATATCTGACAAAAGGCCTACATTTATAGTATAGTGTTAAAACTCTTTCCCCTTTAAAGATAGTTTTTATTTGTTGTATTTCAGATTTTCCTCTTTTTGTTTTGTTGTTTTTCTTTCTTTTTTTTAATTTCCTATCTTCAACAAGAAACACGCTTTGGTAACAAATTGTAAAAAAGAAAAATGTAAAGCAATAGAGAAATTGGTTTGTATTTTTGTTTATTCATGTCGTTTATTTTTGTGTGTGTATATACCTCTAATAATGGGAAATAATACATCACACAATTCTCGTTTTGACATCTGTATTCAGTTTCCAATATAGAATAGATAAAAACATACTATCTAAACCAAAATAATAAGAACAGTAAAAGAGCAGAGTAACAAGCAGAGTAAAAACAAGAGTAAAAAAAAAAAAAGAGTAAAATTAATAGCGATTGTGTGATGATACTTTCAAAATGTCATTCGACTTTCGTTCGTGTTTTGCTATTGGCTGTTGTTATTATCATTTGATGGTGATACCATCGTGGAAATTTGCAAGCCAATATGCAAAGGGAGGCGAGAGATAATGTCGAGGAAAGAAGAAAAAAAAATGATATAAGAAAAGACAATACCGGTGGAACATTTTGGCAATATGTGAAATATGAGATTTAATTATATATATTTATTACTTTATGGCTACGTAACATAAGAACGGTGAAATCTGTGGAATATATGTAAATATGTAAGTATGGTTTTGTAAGCCTCTCTTTATCTCACATTATATATATATATGTATATATATATATACATAACCAAATATATATATATATATATATATATATATATATATGTATACATTGATATATAGAAATGGATATATATTATACATAATTAAATATATATATTATATATTGATAGATAGATATGGATACAAATATATATGTACAAATATGAATATGTGTGTACATGCCTGTGTATATATATATATATACACAGAGAGAGGGGGGATATAAATATATATGTACATGCATGTGTATATATATATATATATATATATATATATACAGAGAGAGAGAGGGGGGATATAAATATATATGTACAAATATGTATATATATGTATACGCATACATAGACATATATACGGATATACATACACATCACAGTGACTGGCCAATTTTATGGCAGTTGATGATTCTGAACTTAGTCAGACACCCTAAGAAATTGCACGTTGAAATCACTCAATAAAATATACAACCTCTTCTTATTTAAGGAGATCTTGTTTTCTAAAAGCATCGATTCCAAATATTAGACATATCGAAAGTCGATTGATAAGATCGCTGACCTCATTCACTTAAAGAATGGGGTGGAGCTGGTCAAATCGGACCGAGGAAATAATGTTTCCATTGGTGTTTCCAATTGCTAGTAGTATCTGCCGGCCGCAAATCCAGACAGAAGGAGCAACATGAAATAAAGTATTGAAATCGGCGTATTGTGTACTTGAGAAAGACAGTTTATTTCACGTTGCCCCAGTCCACTCAATTGACAAATGTGAGTTTCATCTGTAATTAGAAGGGCTACACACTCACGCTGAGTCTTCCTAAGGGCTATGTAGGTATTAGGATCAAACAATTTACCACATAATTGCGAAGCAAATATCTTAACCATTCATCGAAGCTTTTGATAAGAGAGGAACATGAGGTTATATGTGTATTTAAAGAGGATAAGACTAAATGTTTAATCTTTTTCTTTTATCTATTTAAACATCTATATATATACTGATCCTCTTTCTTTCCTTTATTCCATAGGTATGTAATCATTCCCGTATTTTCCCCTGTGATGATGGCTTGCAAATTGTATGTATGATCTATTTTCACTTAATTCTTATAATCTGTATGAAATGAGATGTATAATCTAGCTTAATTCCTAATAATCTCAGAGAAGACCATCTTTTGATATTCTAGAAATATCTTTAAATTATATCCCTACAACAGGTGGTAGAACAAATAAGTCAATTAAAAATTAAAAAAAAGTTGCCGTGTTTATTTGTCTCTTACATTCTGTGTTCAAATCTCAAAGCTTTGTTGTATTTGCTTCAGCACTCTCCTCTCTGAGTTCAAATTCTACCGAGGTCAACCTTGCCTTTCATCATTTAGAGTTTGACAAAAAACGTACCAGTCTACTACTGGGGTTGTTTTTCTCTCTATCCTTCTCTGGAATAAATCTGCTGTATTCAGACCTGGAGATGGATGGACTCCGGCAGGCTTAAACTGCCCAAGAAACGCTTTATGCCAATACAAAGACCTTTCGATTCCCGCAGGTGTTACAGGATCAGACCATCCCATCCCATATATTCATCTATATCCTATATGCAATATATTTTCCTTGTTTATAACTCATCCTTATTGGTGGAATCTTTGGAACGTCAAGCCTAAAATTTTGTAGTAATTCTTCCTGGATTTAAAAAAGTTTAGATAGGACCAGGATGAACTTTGCTTTCCATTGAATCGGATTAATACTGTTAAATTAACAATCAAGTACTGGGATAGAATTGGTTGTACTGCATTGTAAGAAAGTGATGACGGAATACGTATAGTTTTATATTCCTCCTAGAAAAGTTGAGTTCTGTATTGAGGCTAAAATACATCACATTTCGCATGCTGCTAAAGTCGCAAAAGAAAACACGGAATACATTCGGTGGTGGACAAACTAATGTGCTTGTATGGACAAATTTGGTAGAATCGATTGTGTGGAACACAAAAGCATTCTCTGTTCAAATGTGGCCAGTGTCAACTCGATACTTAGACTCACTGTATTCGGCAAAATGAATACTCGCCGAACACAGAGATTTGATATATTTTACTATGCTTGTTTCAAACGAGAAATATTAAATTTCGTAACTAGACGAAATGCTATCCAAGTTAACTAAACAAATATCTCACTTATATTGAAAGTTTGAATCTCACTAAGTTTAACTTAGTAATCAATCACAATGTATTAAGTATCAACCATAAATATATTCCGAGTGATTCAATGAAGCGTACACCGAACTAACAAATGTTTCCTTTGAAACTAGTCAGCATATTAAATCTTTAAACTGACGTTAGTGGTTCAATAGCCAGGGTCATTTATTCGTTTATTATAATGTCTAGTGAGTTTGTCTCACGTTAATCTGTTCTCACATTGAGCTGGCCGTCATTCTATAACATTTAGTTTCAACTTAATAATAAATCCATCGAAATAATTCATTAATTATAGGTTTTGTTTGTTACTAGGGATTCACAGTGAGAACCTCTGTTTGCAAGTGCTATTAGAGTCAGCCGGGCTGAAATAGTTAGCCACAGATACCGTATAAAGAATTTGACTCAGATCATAAAGGGCCGTAACTCTAAGCGTCAAAGGATAGCGTCCGACCCTCTACCCATACTGCCAATCGACAATGATAATTGAATGTATCTAATCGAAGATGTGACAGTAAATTATGTGTTTGTTTATCTGTAGATCATGTTATGTCATCCTTGTATGTTTACTATCAATATATCTAAAATAAATACTTCTGATATAATAGAAATTACTGAATCTTGTTCATATTTAATGCTTATCTCTTTAGATTATTGAATATTTTATGTTTATTTCATATAGGGAAATGTAAAGTTGGCGTGGGATGATTTATAATAACGTTACTGTGTGTGGGATAAAATATTGGCGCCAATGTATAGTATATTGCCTCAAGAAGGCATTATATCTTGCCAGATACGTTTGTGTTATGATTGGCATGATAGTGATACACTTTCTTGCAATTCCATCAGAACAAAGACACAAATGCATCAGTACAGCTTAGTAATATATATTTATTCTAATTATATTAATTAAATCATACATTATGGTGTCATTAAATGATAGTGATACATATTTAGTATGAAATAATTACATTATCAATTATATAGTCATACACTGCTAACATTTCAATTTAACTATTTGCCCTACACATGATAGATGCATATCAACTTAAATTACTTTTCTTTGAGTATCGCATGATACCCGATTTGAACAACCAACACTTCCATACATACACACATACACACATATATATATATTTATACATACATGCATACATACATACATACATACATACATACATACATACATACATACATACATACATACATACATACATACATACATACATACATACATACATACATACATACATATGATGTGATGATGGCTGCAATTTGATTTCGAGTATTGCCATTGCTTGATATTTAATTATGGCATATATCGCAAAAATGTGACATACCAAGCGGTGGCTGTGCTTGAAGCTTTTTTAAAAGTGGGAAGGCTTTGTATTATAGAGAGGGAGGGGGAGAGAGAGAGAGAGGGGAGGGGCATGTACAGGACTAGAATCATTTCATTCGAAAGAAATCATTCATTCGAATGAAACATCCTGCAGATGCCATTTCTATATTGAACATTTATACTCTGTGTATTGAGAATCTTACTTACCCTCGATTGAACCCGGGATACACACACACACATACATACACACACACATATATATATATATACACACATTCTCACGCACATATGCATATAAGGTACACACACAAATAACCATGATCAGGATGTTGCCATGGAAATATTCCAACATAGCAACAAACATGCGTATGTAAAGAAAAAGAAGATACAATAAAAACTGTCATTTTTTCTCAATCAGTCTCGTTCGACCCACGCACAGGTAAATCTTTGGATGTTCTCGTTCATTTTCTACTTTAACTTCGTTATTGTAGATTAAAGAAAACAATTCTTTCTCTGTCATAGAAGAAAGACATACAAATTTTAGACGGTAACACCTTGCTAAAAAATATGATTGTTATCGACAAAAACTAATACGGGTCTTAGTGGATTCAGTTATTTTACTTTAGTCTACACAGGTTCGCACACGCAAGGATTCCAAACCACTCACACACACACACAAACATATATATATGTGTGTCTGTGTGTGAGGTGAGTGTATTTGTTTACCCTTGTGTTTATATAATGAACATTCTCTCTCTCTCTATATATATATATATGGGGAGGTGCATGTATATATAAATATATACGTGTGTGTGTGTACATACTTGCACCCATGAGCGTGTGCAGGTGTGAATGAACGTTGTGTTTGTGAAGATACATGAATGAATTTGCTTTAAGCACTCAAGTATAATTGCATACAAACACACACTCATACACGTGTGTGTTCATTATATCTTAAAATGTACACTATAGCACTTTCGTTGGAATTAATTAATTATTTAATGTTTCAATGAATAGCTGCATAAATATGTATACATTTTATATTTTAGAAAGTGTATTCAAATTTAATACTAATATTTAATTAGTTTTAAATTTACAATATTTATTGAAATTCTGCTAACACGAATTAAAATTCTGCCAACATTGTTTGGAAAGTCTATAAATCGCCTCAAAATCAGTGATTACACATGTATGTAGCTTACACAATAAAAGATGGGTCTACAATAATGACGTAGATATGTTATGAGTGTTTCAATACAAACATTATTCAGTATTCAAACTCTTCCGGCAATATATAACACATTGTTAAAATTCGATAAATGCTTTCGGCTAACTGCAATTATCTATTTCATTGCAGACAATTATAGTTTTCTTATTTTTTCATATGATTCGAAAAAGCTGTAAAAGCAGGTATATTTAATGAAATTCTGAAAACATAATATAATAGATATAAATCCCACTGTACAATATATGGCTTTACGTGCGCATGTAAGGCAGAATCCAGCTTTATAACACGATTTAGCAAACTAACGGAGTTTCATGTGGTACATATATATATATATATATATATACGTCCCTTTACGATCTGAGTTCAATTCCTGCAGAAGTTAGCTTTCATTCTTCAATGATTGATAAAAGTACCAATAATGCATTGAGGTCGATTTAAACGACCTTCACTTCACCCAAACATGTGCCTAAATCAGAAATATATATATATATGTGTGTGTGTGTGTGTGTGTGTGTGTGTGTGTGTGTGTGTGTGTGTGTGTGTGTGTGTGTGTATAAGAAGTTATATAACCCAGTTAGGTAACAGATGTTTCTCATTATATAAGCACTTCAGCACAAATTCAATTCATCGTTATGCTTTTTTTCTTCTTCTCACTCTTCGCCCACTTATTCCCGAGTGGGTCGTGGAGGTAGAGTCCTAAAACACTTTTTGTAGTGTGCCATTCACAAGCAATCCTCTCCAACTAACCCGCCTGTATCCCTAAATTAGATCAGCCATATTCATGGATGTTATCCAACCATTTTGTTCTGGGTCTCCTGTGGGTTGATTTTTGCCCGTAAAATCTCTCTAGCGATTATTTACTGAGACATTCTAACCTGAGGCTCATAGTTTCAGAGCGGTGATATCTCAGTTCGAAGATATAACAACTCTACCTAGTTATGCTAATTTTTGAAAAGTACATCTTTCTCTACAGTGCAAACATCATCTTTAATGTCCATTTGTCTACGACGTTATAATTTTTGTTTCATATTTTAATTCCAATATATGTTTCTATCGCGAGATATACTGCTCTAATTTCTTCATATCTCGGTGAATCCAAAACAGAAACTATGTGTAACTACATTTAACCTCACAAAAGACAGTATCTTAGCCTATGATTTCGGTCGGGATAAACCGGGTAACTACAGTGAGGTATTAAACTTCCCAATACCTATCATCTGACAGGTGTGTCAGTACAGATAAGCATGTATTTGTATATCTATACGCGCAGCTATAACCCACAAAAGCGTTAAATTATCATCACAGCGATGGAGAAGTATCAGTCTGAAAATCAACGCTTGAGAAGTCATGAGTTCATTAAAGATGGCGGCCTATATATGTGCAGAACAATGCAGTATGGAGCACTTGGTGTTCTTGTATTTCCTAAAAATAAGGCAATCAAGAATAGATTATGCTGCAGTAATTAAAGTAAGGCCTATACGATAGAGATGATTGATAGTCGAAAATTCAATTATACCAAATATAAATTTAATCACCATCTGTTAAACGTCTTGAAAGCTTTAACACATATCATTTCACAAATGTTTTTCAGTTGCCTTTTCCTATTGATACACCTAAGTACGCAAACACACACATGCACACACACATGCACACACATGCACACACATGTACACACACATGCACACGCATGCACACACATATGCATACACACATGCACACACATGCACACACACACATGCACACGCGCGCACATATGCCCACACAAACATACATTATGTGTACGGGCATATGTCTCTGTGTGTGTGTATATATATATATATATATATATATATATTTATATATATATATATATATTTATATATACAATGTGTCTGTGTGAGTACATGTTGGTACGTATGTATTAATATACAGGTCCGTGTGTGTGTGTGTGTGTGTGCATGTGTGTATGTATATATATATATTTATACATGTGTGTATGTTTGTATGTATATATATATATATATGTGTGTGTGTGTATCTGTGCGTGTGTATTTATGTATGTAATTTTATATATATATATATATATATATATATATATATATATACAAAGTGTTAAAACGATCAAACTTTAGTTTAGAACATTAGCTGACAATTGTTTCTTCCAGACGGAAGTCTGGATTCATCGGAGCATAAGGAATGTCGAAAACGTGTAACTAGAATCCTAGTCATTTAGAAAATTTAGGGTACATAGTTGTTATTAGTGTCAAAGGCATCATGTGGAGGTTCAGGAGTTAAACAGATGTTCCGCTTGAAAAAACAATTATAGGCGGCGCTGGTTGGATGTGTAATAGATATAAGTAAAAGCAAAAAGCACACGCAAAAAAAAATCTCAATTCATTTAAGTGTTTTATATATATATATATATATATATATATATATATATATATATATATAAGCATACATTTGCTTGTGTATATGGATGTGTTGTTTGTGAGTTTATTTGTTAGTGTATGTACCATGTTTGTTGCTAGCTAACTAGACGGTGTGTCGACATGCGTCATACATTATTCGATTTAGAAAACAGTATGCCGTGGTTATCTTAAGTTTTCAACATCAATCTTTTCGTTAAAAGTCGAAATTACAGCTTATTTTATTTCACTCTTTACTCAGTTCAATGTTTTAATTTCCACGACTTTCTCTCCTTTACAATATAATTACTTAAAATCTCCTAACCATCGTACACTTTTACCGCTTACAATCTTCGCTAAAGACAGTTCTTAAAAGGGAAAATCTAATTCTCTTACATATATTTGAACAGAAATTAAATTTTCTTTTTGACAAAGATCTTGGCAATTACATTACGAAATTTT
Organism: Eledone cirrhosa; assembly: GCA_964016885.1. Classification (NCBI taxonomy): domain Eukaryota; kingdom Metazoa; phylum Mollusca; class Cephalopoda; order Octopoda; family Eledonidae; genus Eledone; species Eledone cirrhosa. Next base: position 45,675,083 of record OZ024754.1, read on the forward strand.
GCCTACCAATGCAATAAGTAAAGCATGTAATTAGAAATAAAAGTGAGAATATTGAGAGCAAAACGAATAACAAATGGGTAATGTCATATAAAATGAAAAAAACATGGTATATGTTATATATTCTTAAATAGAAAGTAAGTGAGAACTACAAAATATCAGATACTATGTGTGTACGTGGGAGTACAGTTATGTATATACATACATATATATATATATATATATATATATCTATAGATATATATATAGATATATATATATATATATATATATATATCTATAGATATATATATAGATATATATATATATATATATATATATATATATAGATATATATAGCCGAAATACGATTCTCGCTAATTTATATTTATATATATATATGTATATATGTATAGTTATATATATATATATGTGTGCGCGTATATATGGATATATATATGTATATATATATATATATGTGTGTGTGTGTCATCTCCGCGCATGAGCACATGATTCTTCATATATACATATATATGTATATACATGTTTATCTATCTATCTATCTATTTATATATTTATCTCTCTCTCTCTCTCTATGTATCTATATATATATATATATATATATATATATATATATATATATTATATATATATATATGTTCTGGCTCGTTAATTTATTAACCTGCCATTGAACCACATTGGCATTTGGTTGGACAATACATGTGTCCCTTAGCGCTTTGTGCGTGTAGGAACACATATTCTATTATTACTATTCTCCTCTATGTTGAGAAAAAATTTGGTCGTTCTGACTGCTGCTAGTTATAGCGGTAGCAGACTGACCTGCCTGCCTCTGCTTCTATCTTTGCACTCGGCCCTTGAAAAAATTGATTCCACTTCATTTACTCTCATCTCGGGAACAATTTTGAATAGCGCCAGTTTGTAATTTAAGTTCGAGAATTATATATTCTTCGAATGTAAAGAACCTTCTGGTGAGAATCTTTCTTTGCAACGAAGGCCGTATGGACTCCGTTTATTTTTGAGATTCGAAACCGATTCGGTAAAGGTAACTATAGTAGGTAATGTTAATTTTTAACAATTTATTTTGAAACTTTTTCCTTATTTTCTAAACCTTGTTTATATATATATATATATATATATATATATATATATATATATATATATATACACATAATGTTCCAGTTGTTCAATCAACAGAAGAGTATGCTCATGATAACATCGTGTAAGCGGCTGAGCATCCTACAGACACGTGTGCCATTAACCTCATTATTAGGGAGATCCCTCGTTCCACTACAGCAATCTATATATGAGATGTATTTACTTAAGTCCATTTTTAAACCATTGATCTCCAGACTTAAGAAAATTAGAGGATAAATATAATTCGGTAGAATGCCTCTCGGTCATTCTCATACAGTGTGTCATAGTGTGTGTTAGTGTGTGCGCGGGTGTGTGTGTGTATGTGTGTGTGTGTATGTGAGTGTGTGTGATTTGACATATGGTTTTAGAATATTAGATGGAAAACGTTTGTGTGTCATTTATGCAATGTTACTTTTGACATTCACCACAATTTACTGACATTCTCATTGTTGCTGTTCTATATATAGTCGTCTCTTTCTAAGATTGGATACTTATCTAATATTATAGCATATATCTCTTGCTCTCTTTCGTATTTAATATCTACCTTTTCAACATTATCTCTATTGCAACCTGTTGGTAATTCTATATTCGAATTCTTTTCACAACTTTATGCCATTTCATCGTTAATATTTAATGTTTTCATATAACAAAATCTCTTCGTATATCTACTGAACAGAAAGTTTGTAGACTAGAAAATTGATTTATTTTTCTCCCTGTTGACATGATCGTGCATGCAACAACACGTAATTTGACTCAAGGCCATTTTTCCAAAGTTAAAACAAGATTCCATCCTCCATATGAAGTTACAATGTATATGTATATATATATATATATATATAAATATGTGTGTGTGTGTAAATCCACCAACGTAAATATGGTATTTTACAAATAATATCGTATTTATCGTGTTGCATATGTGTAGTTAAGACATAGCTATACCATATATATATATATATATATATATAGACCTGCACAAATGAAATTTTATTTAGTTTTATATATATATCTCTCTCTATATATATATACATAGGAAAACAGTCCAGAAATAGCCATCAAAACGGCTTGAGCTCTGCCGTCGGGGTCAAACATTTTCCTATTACCCACTCTACTACCCTAAGTATTGAGTACTCTGGTGCGTTATGGTCCATCTGGTTCCTTACCACACCTCCTTCGTTATGAATGAAACAGCTCTAGTCCAGTAGAAACCATTTCTAATTAGGGTATGACGTGGATGATCTGGGGATCAGCTATGTGATAGGGTTGACTTCCAGGTATTTGGTTCGGCTTCCAATACCGAAAACCACCTTATTGTATTTTCTAATTTTATAATGTCTCTGAAACCTGCAGTTTTATTTTGTTGTTGATCCTGATAGAAATAGAAAGAGCTGTTGGATTGTTGCAGCTAAATACAAGAATGAAGGATCTATACTTTCTGTGTATTTCCAGTTATTTTGAATGTTTGTGATTATTCCTACCCTAGAACCTATATGTATAGATTATTCCTACATGTGAACCTATATGTATAGATGCCTAACCATTCATTCTTTAGATCAATAAAATATATAGAGAAGAAATATAGATTGACAAACTGATATAATTCCACCAACTAGCGTCATAGGTCCCCGTATTTAAATCAAAATCGCTCTTTCCAAACCAGAAATTGTAATGTCCAGCTTCACAGGGATAAGATCAGCATGGAATTTCACCTAATATTAACACTGCAATACCGTCTTTGCTGTGTTGTATATTTCTTAAATTAGATGTAACTGTTAATACAGCCAATACGATTAGATATTTCTATGTCTTCTTTCTAGAACTATGTATAGTGACGCAGGCTCTATACTGCATTACCGTATTTACTATAATACACCTTCCTTAAACTATATTCAACTTTTAATACAACTAATACCATTAGATTGTTCTATGTAGCTTCTAGAATTACGTATTGTGACGCAGCTTCCATACTGCAATACCGTAGTTACTATACTACATATTCTTTAACCTATAATTTAACTGTTAGAACTTTTTAATCGTATTAGAAGTATTATGTACTATAGAGAACTATATATAGAGATGCAGGTTGTATATGGACAATAATTCTAACCGAAATGGCGGCCACATTTTCTTCATATTACGTACTGACTTTTTTGTCCAAAATATGAAAAGACATATTGGATAATACTGTACTAGACAAAATCTAACAAAGAATGTGTTATGGGCATACCAAGAAGGCAATTGATCATAGCACTTATCGATTAGTTCTGATTTGGAGCTAAACAATGACAACAAAGCAATGCCAGTCTCGATATCTCCGAAGCTAATATCAAACAAATCACCATTAACAACATAAAATATCATAATCATCATCATCGTCATCAGTAGAAGTAGAAGCAGTAACAGCAAACGCAGCAGCGTCACCGATTGTCAAGTAAATACGCCAAGACGCATACATCAAAGACTTTAAGGTGAAGAACATGAAAGCTAGAATATTCAAAAGAATATTGAGAAGAGCATTTGTAAATTGGAAAGTACAACGTTAACAAATACAAATTTAAACTGATTGCAAACTTTAGACACGGTTGTATATTTGACTATGTACGAGCTTACACACATATACACGTGCTTGTGTAAGGGAGTGTATAAACATGTATATTCCCCCGTATATGTATACAATTACGCGCACACATATTTATACATACACATATGTAAATACGTAAATATTTTAATTCTTTCGCAAATACATATATATATGCATATACATATATATGCATATATGTATATACATATATACTATAAGATACTATAATATATATAAATATATGTATATATATTTTTTTTTTTTTTTTTTAACATATGTTAGCTAAATTTATGCTGCTTAAAAGCAGGTTTAACATTCAAATATCAATTATCTGAAGAGTAGCAGCAAAAACCTTTAACGTCCAAATGTGGAGAATTGTTGGGTAAAGCTGCAAAAGATGATACATGTATCATCATCTGGTTTTTATGTTTGCTTGTCCGTGGCTGATTACTTGTTAGGGATTATGTCTCTCACTGAAGAGAATGATTGACGAACTCCAGTGAAAGTCACTATGACAAAAAAGGGTATTTGCCGATTATAGTGAATAATAATACATTTAATATAACACATTTTTTTCTTTCTAAGCTTGGTCAAATAGAATTGACACATGATGCGCACAGTAGCTCTCAGAACGTCTTTGAGTGCACATAAAATCCACGTCTG
>OZ024754.1:45686954-45691954 GCA_964016885.1 Eledone cirrhosa
GAACGGATGAAAAACCCAAAAGCACGAACTTCATCCGTTCCCATGTCGATTCAATTTGGATTGCCTCGGAAACATAACCTTATTATGTAACAAGCTGTCTGATGATGACACGACACTCGCACACAGAACAGTGTGGCCAGTGTCGTCATTGAAATATATATCACAGCATTATTATTAAAGGACTTGAACATCTGAAACTACTTCGCTTTTCCTTATTCGATATTTACTCCGTCACTCCTATGTGGAAAAAGTACGTTGAGTGCCTGAATTGAATTGCATCAATGTTTACCCTAATATAAATATATATATATATATATATATATATATATATATATATATATATATATATATATATATATATAAACATATATGTGTGTGTGTGTGTATATATATATATATATATATATATTCATATTAGAAGTTTCAACGCACCTATATACACTTGTGTAACATTGTCCTAGACTTATGTGGAATAAGTGTTAGTCTGTCTTGGCAAGAATCTAGAATCAACAAATACGAGGAATAGAGCTGGCTACACCAAACACTGGATGTTTACTATTACATTTTAACATATATTTTTCTATGTTAGCGCGCGCGCACACACACACACACATACACACACACATACACACACATATGTATATATATATATATATAGTAATAATAATAAATGTGAAGACTAAAATCCGAAGAGGGCTCGATAAGGATTATATTAAAATAACAGATTAAAGTTTAAGCAAAGAATCGCTGCTTTCACCCTTAACGGGATCTTCTGAAACTACAAAAAAAAATATATATATATATTTTATTTGAGGATACAAAAATGTTCTAATTTAATCATGAATTAAAAATAAATGCCTAAAATAAAAATATGATAATATGCCTGAAATTTAATCGCATTTTCAAAATCACGTATTTATAATTATATATGCGTGTGTCTGTGTTTGTCTAATTAATGCTTCGCCCTATCTACCATAACCTCTTTCCTCTCTATCTGCAATATTTTAATTCTCTAGATATATATGCATATATGTCAACCACTAAATGAACAAAAATTCACACACATATGCATATTAACATACACACACAGACATATACATGCATGTATACATATACATACGTACATATGTATTATATAATACACCATCTAAATTTCTGTCTATCGATTAGGCTTTGCTCGTGCTTCTACTAGAAGTGTCCTGCTCTCAAATGTTCTCTTTCCATCACAGTTCTAGTTGTTGCTATATTCTATATTAGGCAGATTCGTTAGAATGTCGGTTGGAATGCTTTGCGATATTAGTTCCGATTCTCTGTTCTCTGAGTTCAAATTCCTCCGAGATCAAATATGCCTTTCATCCAAATCCTTTCATTCCAAATCGATAAAATGTGCCAGTCTAGCCCTGGGGTCAATTATTCCTCTGTATCTCTTTCTCACTTATTTTCTCACGATCTCTACCATTCTCTGGAAGAAATCTGTGGAAGTCAGAGCTGGGGAGAATATGGACTCCGCCAGGTTTAAAAGTGCCTGAGAAACGCTCTATGACAATGTGGCACCTATGTGATTCCTTCAGGAATTACGGGTCCCTACCTACATATTTTATATACGTCTCTCTCTAGATATTATTCTATATTGTACTCGGACGTTTCCACCGTTATCTCCTCACAGTCTTCTTTCTCTCCAACTCTACTTCTTCTCTAATCCCCCCCTACTATCTAACTCTCCCTTCAAAATTCAGCTTTACATCATTACACTTCATTAGCCGACTCTGTCTCCCTTTTTCTAGCTTTCTCCCTTTTCTCTCTCTCTCTCTCTTTTCTTTTTGTCTTTATTCATTTATCTATCTATTTCTTAGTCTCTCCATCAATTTGTCTCTCCCTCTCTATCGTTTTTATTCCTCCTTCCCTCCTCTCTCTGCCCATGTGTTGGTGTGGGCGTGAGTGTATATGTGCATGATTATGTGCAAACATGTGTGTGTGTGTGTGTATGTGTGTGTGTGTGTGTCGCTATCCCTTTCCCTTGATCTCGGTGTCTTCCTATTGTAATCTCTCTTTTATTCTATCTTCCTCTCTCGCTCTATCAACATGTTATCACTAGTTTTACTCTCTGACATTACCATCAAAACTGGAATCATGATGGAGCTGAAATTATTTTAATTAAGCATAACAAATATCTCACTTGAAAATCACTAATTCTATTTATTTATCTTATTATTTGTGTATTTATTACTCTCCAACGACCAGGCAAGCTAATCATGTTTGTAGCAGATAAACTGAACATGTAATTAACACAGAGAGAGATAATTTGACATGAGAAATGGTTACAAAATATAAACACAGCTATTGAGTGTTATATGACGAACCATTAGATAATAGAGTACTAGACAGGCTAAAGAAAAAAGAAAGACGTGATGGTCATGGTTAAAATGCCTTTGATCTTAAATCTGCTAAATTAGGATTGACCTGGACTAAACTACAGCAACACAACTATTATTGAAAAGCAACAGATTCTATAAATTCCAGTTTCGACACAAAGAAAAATGTTATCGTAATGGTGCGGTGGATTGGCAGTATCGGTAGTACGTGGGACATGCTTCGTGGCATAGAGTTACGGCCCTTTATGTTCTGAGATCAAATCCCGCTGACACCGTAGCGATCAGGATTGGAATATTTTTGTCTTTCAATTAATGAACTCTCCGAGCTAGTCTCACGTGAGATTACGAATATATGTTAAACGATTTCTCATTTTCATGTAAAAACTCTGTCTTTTACTCAGTTAATATGTTTGTTAATACATAAGTTTAACACTGAATATCTAATCCACTTATAGTAATAAATTATTATCCACCAAGTGAATATACGTATATAAATACAACAACCCCCCCCCCCACACACACACACACACACACACACATACACACACGTACACAGACCCATATATAAATATATATTTATATATAGATATGTATGTATGTATATATATATATATGTGCGTGTGTGTGTGTGTTTGTGTATGTTTGTGTTTATGCAACAAGAAAACAACGGAGTACAATAAATAAATATATTAGTTTAACACTTGATAAAGTAGGGAAAGAGTCTTAACGATTCGAACTAGTCCTTCATCAGAAGATAGAATAAGAAGTTTAAAGATGAAATAGAAAAGAAGAAGGAATGGAACAAAAATGTTTTGAGAAAAAGCATGAGTGTATCAATCAACCATTCTGGAACACTGTCTGGGCAGTGTGTATATAACACCAGTAACATCTGAGAGAATAAATAACACATTCTGGTCAGTAGGTATATAACAACAGTAACATCTGAGAGAATAAATAAAACACATTTTCAGTGTCAAATACATTTCGAACTTCGTGCTCAACAAGAAGATTCAATCGCATACAGTTTAAGTGACAACCATAGCGTAAATTAATAGTGGATAGGTTCTCATATAATGAAACATGCAACAGAGGTTCCTTCCATTTCTCATAATTCCTGATGATATATAGAAATGATTGATGTTCATTCGACTACATGTAGCACAACAGGCAATCAGGTTTCTTCCTAAAATATTAATCTCAAAAGAACTGTTACCGAATAGTTATTGCCATCTAACGATTAGTGCAGAGGTGGGGGTCAGTTGTTTAAGGTTAAAATTCAATCATAGTTCAAGCATATATGAGAAAATATTTTTCACTGTTTTTGACGGTAAAGGCATATATGTATGTATGTGTGTGTGTGTATATATATATATATCTATATATATATACATATATATATATATATAATGTATATATATATATATATATATATATATATATATAATGTGTGTGTACATATATACTTATATATATGTATACATATATACATACATATATACATACCTATGTATGTGTATATATATGTATGTACGTGTATATATATGTGTGTGTGTGTGTATATAAATATATGGGTGTGTGCATATATATGTATGTATATATACATATATGTGCATATATATATACATAGGGGTAAATATACGTATGTGTATATATATGTATGTGTATATATAGATATCTATGTGGATATATATATGTATGTATGGATATATATATGTATGTATGGATATATATATGTATGTATATATATATATATGCATGAATATATATATATATATATATAATGTGTGTGTGTGTGTGTGTGTGAACGAGTGTGTGTGTGTGCTTCAGAAGAATATTGTCTTTGATGTATCCACCATAGATTCGTTTGTCCAGTTTAGTCTGCTGGTTTATCCTATTTCTATTCATTTCTTCATGCCTGTAAGAAGTTAAAAATTAGATTAGCGAGGCCATACTTCATCCAGCGTCTCCCCGTTTAATGTGCAGACATTTCCACAGATTTATTGAGACACCTTCTCTCATGTTACAGAGAAATATTAAATGTACAATGATATAATATTCACCTTTGCCGATTGATCTGTTAAACAATATTATCAGATCAAATCTACTAGGTATGCATGGAAGCTATTCTTCATTTAATGCAGTTTGCTTCTTCAACGCAGCCGCATTCTCTGGACTCCCATCTACATTGTTCTATGTTTACACACCATAATAACCGCAACTATACATAGTAGTGCACAATTGCATATACACACACATAACCTTTCACAAACAATAACAATATATATATATATATATATATACACATACACATATGTATATATATATACACATATGTATATATATATACACATGTATATATATATATATGTGTATATGTGTATGTGAATATATATATACATATGTGTATGTATATATATATATATATATATATATATATGTATATATATATATATATATGTATATATATGTATACATATAATATATATATATATATATGTATACATATAATGTATATAAATATATAATGTATATATATTGCGTTTCAGTGTTTGAATTTAATTATAAACACACACACACACACACACACACACACACACACACACACACACACACACACACACACACACA
>OZ024754.1:45701954-45704454 GCA_964016885.1 Eledone cirrhosa
ATATGTTCACACACACATGCATACTCTTGCAATCACTTACATACGTTCATAAACACAGATACATTACATACGTACATACACATACATACATATACAAACATACACATAAACACACACATAGACATGCACACATACAAATACACAAATGCACACATACTCATGCATACACATATATATATACATACAAACATATGTACATACACACATTCGCATATATGCACACATACACAAATACACATACATACAAACACCATAGCGCGAACGTGCACATGCAATCACGCATACACAAACACAAACACACACACACAAATTACTTGCCTAAAGATGATGAAAGGATATTGATTATTAGGCCGACGATGGTGTAAATGGTGCTTCTGGCAGAGACTATGTCAGGTGTGTGTATGTGTGTGTGCGTGTATGTAGGTGTGCATGTGTCTATGTATGGGTGCATGTGTGTATGGGTGTGTATATATGTGTGTGTATGTGTGTGTGTATGTGTGTGTATGATGTGTGTGTATGTGTGTGTATGTATGTATGTGTGTGTATGTGTGTATGTGTATAGTGAAGCCGCGTGGCTTTGTGGGTTGCGGTATTTGTCTCACAATCGTAAGGTCGTGAGTTCGATTCCTAGCAGCGGATTGTGTCCTTGAGCAAGACACTTTATTTCACATTGCTCCAGTCCATTCAGCTGGCGAAAATGAGTTGTACCTGTAGTTCGATTGACCTGCCTTGTCGCACACTGTGTCACACTGAATCTCCCTGAGAACTATGTAAAGGATACGCGTGTCTGTGGAATGCTCAGCCACTTGCACGTTAATTTCATGAGCAGGCCGTTCTGTTGATTCGATCAACTTGAACACTCGTCGTCGTAACCGACGGAATGGCTTCAATGTGTGTATATGTGAGTGTGTATATGTGTGTGTTTATCTGCCGCACGCACATACACACATAATGTTGAGGTGGTAATGTGTGTATACATTTATACACATTTGTATGAACATTCACGTGTGTATGTGTGGATGGTAATGAGATGATATCTAGGGATACATCACTAAATACATGAATACATTCAGAATAGATTTGTGTACAATTTATATACAAGGTTTTGTGATATTATGTTATGAGGTTGGATATTCACAATTATGGTTGTGTAATATGAATTATAGCCTGTGCAAGTGAGAAATACTTGTAGCTATTAAAAAACAGCTCAAAAGTGACACAGAGGAGACTGAGGTTAGCTGGACATGCTCACCGACATCCAGAGTTGACATTGCACTCAGTGCTCCTATGGGAGCCCCTACATGGACACACTGGAAGAGGAAGACCAAGGTTAACGTATGTTGATGCCCTAAGGACAGACACTAGTCTGTTGGAGACGCAGGACATGCCAGCGATAATGAGGGACAGAGACCGCTGGAGAGAATTCGTCCATGGATCTCGGGATTTTTACCCGCCCTAGAAATGTGTAGTTAGATAATGTTTAGCTCCGGGCTTCATGGCTTCCCACATGACGGGTAAAATTATATAATATAAGAAAATTATGCTGTTAATTCACTAGCTTCTATTTACTCGCTTTTCTAAGTGGATTGTAACTATTAGAGGCATTGCTTCCAAGTACATACTAGGTTGTAACTATTAGAGGCATTGCTTCCAAGTACATACTAGGTTGTAACTATTAGAGGCATTGCTTCCAAGTACATACTAGGTTGTAACTATTAGAGGCATTGCTTCCAAGTACATACTAGGTTGTAACTATTAGAGGCATTGCTTCCAAGTACATACTAGATTTTAATGCCTTGGTACTGAACTGGTATTTATTCTGTCGATCTGGGAGTTCTTGCGAGGAAAATTGACTTCAAACACACACACACACACACAAACACACACACGCATACACACACACACGCATACACACACAAACGCATACACACACAAACGCATACACACACAAACGCATACACACACAAACGCACACACACACAAAGGCATACACACACAAAGGCATACACAGACAAAGGCATACACACACATACACATATCCAAACACACACACATACAAACACACAATCACACACAAATGCACACAAAAATACACTCACACACACAGGTTTGTATGTTTGTGTGTTAGTATATTTTATTTATCTGTAAATGCTAGTACAACTATGCAGATGTATATATATGTGTATGTAACCACATGGTGAACACATTTAAAAGTTAACAGAATCATGAAACACATGTATTAGTTACACATCGTAAAGAAAATATGAAAATATTTAACTTCTATAGACTTCTATTAAATCTAGGAAAGAACATACACTTTCTATTTTATTTAACTATATTCTCTATTGTGAACTTTCATAATAGCTTGTCTCAAAAAGGAATTTTGATTAATTTAAAGCTATCACGTCCACCATTTTTATATTTTGTAAACAAATCACAAATCATGCATTATTTTTCTGTCATTTCTCTCTCGCTCCTTCTCTGCTTCTTTCTCTCTCTC
>OZ024754.1:45709454-45726954 GCA_964016885.1 Eledone cirrhosa
TAACTTGGTGAATATGGATGCCGTCATGGCTAACTGGATAACAAGTTTGCTTCATAGTCATGAGGTTTAGAAATCGATTCCCATGGGTGTTATCTTGGGTAACTTTCCGATGTGGGTTATATTAGTAAAAGTTTTGTAAGTTTATGACAAAAGAATTGACACTACCCAGTGGGTCTACATCTTGTATATATAGAAATAGGAGTAAAATTATATTAATTTCTACTTTTGAATTGAAAATTTGAAACTACCGCTTTTTAAGATAAATGCTTTCCCCCGATAAATAGGAAGAAACAGAGAAGTCGCCAGTTAGATGATAAACTTTACATCTTCTCTACAGATTAACTGTTATCATTATTGATATTGTATGGTGAATTGGCAGTATCGGTAGAGGGTTGGACGCCATGTTTTCTAGCATAGTTACGTCCCTTTACAGTCTGAGTTCAAATCCCACCGAGGTTAACTTTGCCTTTCATCCTTAAGGGGTCGATAAAATAAAGTACCAGTAATGTACTGGGTAATTGCTGGTCTTGTGCCTAAAGTAGAAACAATTATTGATATTGTATGGAGTATTCATTTTATCGTGGTCATTGGTTATAATAAACCATGCGAGAACGAACGCACGTGTGTGTGCAAATGTGTTTGAGAAAGAGAGGCAAGTATATATATATATATAGAGAGAGAGAGAGAGAGGTCTGAAATCCTCGTTCAGAAATGTAAATTTTCAAAGGGGCTGACTAAATAAATTCCTTTTTTTTTTACTCGTCTCTCTCTCTCTCTCTCTCTCTCTCTCTCTCTCTCTCTCTCTCTCTCTCTCTCTCTCTCTCTCTCTCTCTCTCTCTCTCTCTCTCTCTCTCTATTTAATACATTAACAGAGAAAGCTTTAAGCAATACTCCGACCGGCTTCCGTCTCACTCAACAAACATTAGGATATACCTTAGTATAATCCCAATTATACGTTTGGGGTGCTAACTATACGTATTTTGCGGATAGCCAGTTGTATTATTTTATATGAGACATAATTAAAATATATATCCCTCTCTCTCTCTCTTCCTATTTGTGGCTTATTTTGGAAACATTCAGATTCTTTTCCTACTGTATCAAGCATTAAACTAATATATGCCATCGTCTTATTGTATTCTTCTACTGTATTTCTTATATGTGGTTGGCCTCGTTGGGATTCTAACACCAAAGACGCTATTGTCCACAAATATGTCACAACTAAAATAAGAATTCTAAAGAAACGTCTGTGAATGAATCAAGGAATGGGTGTGAAATCCGTCAAGCAGTTTCATGTTTGTATTTTGTGAATGATTTTAATATAATTAATAGTTGTCACAATGATATAGATAACACAAATAATAATACACAGACGACCAGCATCTCTACCACAATGATATATACCTGAACAATACAGGAGAATAGTCCCTGACGTGCAGAAACCAAGACGATTGCCGCCTAAATCGTTATTTCGGTCTTACGCCGAGGCGTCAAATCGATTCGACTCAACTAACCGATGGATGGCATCAGTCAGTTGATTGATTTGCCAAGGGATTTTAATGTCAGATTCAATAGAAAATGTTCTGATGTTAAAGGCAGCAACTTTGCTTTTGTCTAACCTCTTAAAAAATCAAGAGATTTCTGGCTTGTGATGAAAGAGTAGTCCAAAGTTTTCTGGCTTTTTAGAAGTCATATTAAACATGTTCTGAAGAAAGATTGAAAGAAATTAGATGTGACAGAGAAAATATTAATTTATTATTGTTGTTGATGTCGTTCCATCCCTCGATTCTTCTTCTTCTTGATATTCAGCTTTTAATCTCGATTGCTGTTGTTTTTTCAACACCCGATCGATGAAGTCTATTATTAGAAAAATTGAAAACGTAGTTGTTCTGGACTATTTTAGCAATATCTAGGAATAAATTATCTGATGTGGCCTTTCCACATTTTTTTTAGGGTGGGAGGGGTGTGATTTAAGGGATAATTTTCTGTTTGCTATTTCTCCTATATGGAACAATCTCATTCAAGCTTCTATTTATGTTCTATAATTTATTAATATCATGGAGTTTTTAAGATTTATTTTTACTAGATTGTTCTGCATAAATGTTTGTGATGATGACCTTCACAGCGTTGCTGCCACCCGAGATTGGTGAAGTCAACCTGGTTAATTATCGTTTGGAATAGTTTGGATGGTGAAGGGAAGAATCACACAGAGAAAAACAAAGAAATAGTAAAAATACAAAATGAAATAGACAACCATAACAAAAGTCTAAAGACCTCAGCACACATTACAGTAAACAATAAAAACGCAACCCTGTCAGATCAAGCAAGTCCTTGTTGAGACTCGACAGGCAGGAGAAGACCCTATAATTATATTAACTTTACAAACAAACGATAATAATAATAATGGTTTCTGATTTAGGGACATGGTCAGTAATTTGAAGGGAAGAGGAAGGTCTATAAAATCGACCCTAGTACTTTATTTTATGGACCTCGTAAGGATGAATTACAACGCTGAGATACGATGTTGCCTCAGGGGCATTGAAAATGCCCTCTCCCAGTTTTCGTCCGCTTGCCTAGAAAAGCATATTTGGTGGAGGCACGTTCAGGCTCGTCAAATTTGCCTCCCTCACCCACCTTTCATAAAACACACTAGAAGTAAAATAACAATAGTTTGTTTTATTTAATTTGAATAATAATATTGACCCTACTATATCATATCCACGATACATAATTTACAATCATTTCATTCTCACTTGTTGCCGGATGAAACTGTTAAAGTTATATGAAGACAGAAGCAAGTTAGGACTTGGTATGGAAATAATATATTAGATTGGCTTGGATTGCGAACTTAACATTTGTTTCTAACAGAAAGTTATTGGGTTTGTTGGGACAGGAACGTTAACGTTTGTTCGAGGTTGTTTGCGGAGCAAAAGTGATAGTGGTCGCCACTATTTGTAAGTGGCAGCCGTTGGAGAAAAGGGAGGTTTGTACGAGGAAGTTGGAAGAGGAGGGACAAGGATCTTAACGTTGGTGGAGGAGGCGGGACAGAGACCATAACTAACCTCCATATTATATATATTATTTAAAGTGACAGAGCCAATACCCAACCTTAACATATGCCAGTTAATATCTCCAAAATATCCCAGATACGAACATGTAATAATGTAGAAGAAAGGTCAATCTGAATTCATTAGAAACCAGTTAAACCCACCCACTCAATGACTGTAGTGGCGGAAGTAAGCGAGATAATATGTTAGTTTTACAAACCACAATAGTTAAGTCTCCCATCCAAATAAATTAATTCCATCAAGCAAAAAGTTGAGTCTTCCTCCCAAATATTTGGCCCCAACTATATCAATATTGGAACCACTCCAAACCACAAGCCTCACTTATTTATTGCACATCGCCACACTTCAGCGAATTACATGAAACAAAACATTAACTTTAACAATTTCCCAGCCTCAATATTTCATTTATATCTATTTCATTTAATAAAGAAAACACAAAAATAAAAATAGAAATATTAAATAAATAAAAATTTCCAACAAGATCAACAACAAAGAACAAAGAAGAAATTAACAGTAATTTTATAAAACAACAAAGTCAAACAAAATGAAATTTAATGAAACTTCAAACGGAGTCTAACTAAATGAAAATAATATTTGGTTTTGTTTGAGAGACTTTTAATAAAAAATGAAAAATAACTCACACTAGAAAAGAATACCCATATGGTAAAACAAAATGACATAACAGATATATATATATATATATATATATATATATATATATATATATATGTATGTGTGTGTGAATGTTTGTGTCTATGTATATGTGTGTGCTAAATAATATAATACTGATGTCATATTCTATGATATAATGCTCGCATAACATTAATACTGTTTTATATGAGCTATAAAACAAACTTCAGTGAGTTATATTTTATATGGCGTTTTTAATTCATTTTCAATACATCTCGTAACCTGGGTTCCCTTCATTTTAGCTTATGAAATCAAAACGAAACTTTAGGAAATTTAATTACAAGTGCACTTGGAGGAAACTCGATATTTCATGCATTTAGTTTAGGTCAGTTTCTGTTGTAGGCAAGCTAAAAACTGCCGATAAATACAACAGATTAGACTCTGATGAAAAAATACCTTCGATTAGGTTCCTGTTGTTAGATTGGGTGCCGGAGGGTGTTTTTCCCTCAAGTAGTCTGGTGAGCTATAAACATACAACACAGACACCAGTCCAACACATTACTGATATCATCCATACACCGCTATAGACTGTTTTGTCTTTATTCGCTAATGTAGGATAAAAAGTAAATTAGCTTCATTGTGAATTCAACTCAACTGAATAATGAGTATCAGAGGCGATAAACTGACCGACCCTAAGCCGTTGGATTATATCTATCCAGTTAGACATTCGAATGGTTATTTGATTATTTTTTTGTGTCAACAATTCATAAACCTTGATTTAATTCTCTTTTACTTCCCTTCGTCGGTTTCCGGTTGTACGAAATATCTTCCTTCATTTTCTTTTTCGTCACCTTCTTCTGTTTTTCCATGCCATTTTTCCTTCCTCAATTCAAACCTACAGCGCTTTTCCTTCCCCTTTTCAAAACTGCTTCTCTAATTGACAATATATTCTGTTACTATCATTATTATAATTTCTATATTTGAATATGGCTTTAATTCCACTTGTTTTGTTTTGTTTATCATTGCCGTCCTTCTCTATGCAAATAGAACCTATGATTTTGTCAGACATTCCGAGTTGTTCCAGTACATTTTATCACATGCGCAGGTCTGTCTCTTCTGCTGTTTTTGTTGTTGCTGTTATTGTCGTTGTCGGTGTTGTCGTTGTATTGGTGGTGGAAGGTGGTGGTTGTGGTACTATACAAAACATTATTTTGATTTAGTAATCAGAATTGAAACAACTGGAAACGAAGAAACTATATTTTTTCTTTCTTAAATTAGCAAAACCTGTATAACGAACGTAATAATTACCGAGTAAAATGAACGCAACACGATGAAGAATACCAACAAATATTAAATGACTGATGATGATGATGATCAGGATAGTGTTAATCATGATTGTGGTGATGATGATGAAAACTGATGATGATAGTGCTGTTCATCATGATGACGATAATGAAGATAAGAGGAGGTGACAGTAAGAAGGAATAATTATTATTATTATCGTTGTTTTAAGGCGGTGGATTGGCAGTATCGGTAGAGGATCGGACTCCATGCTTTGACGCATAGAGTTACGACCCTTGCCATTCTGAGTTCAAATCCCGCCGAGGTTAACTTTGCCTTTCATCCTTACGAGGTCGATAAAATAAAGTACCAGTAATGTACTGAGTAATTGATGGCGTTGTGCCAAAAATAGAAACAATTATTATCATTGTTGTTATTATTATACATTTAAATCACACCTTTTTAGATATACAAGTGATGAAATATGTAGCTGGCGTTATTGAGCTCTCAGTTCGAATCCCATTGTAATTAACTTTGTATTTATACATTCAAAAACGGTAAAATGAAGTATTAATCCAGTAATGGGTTTGTCCCTCCTCTATCTCCCTTTAGCCCCTTAAATTTCCTCATCTCTTAAGCTATCTTCTTCTATGGATGGCGGTCGTCCTCCGGTCTTTGATTTTCAGTCCCATGGATTTTATCTATTACATTCACTTATTATATTTCGAATACCTGATGATATCACCGGATTCATGCGGAACCCGGTCATTGAAATGATCATAGTATAATAAACCTTTCAAAGATTTACACAAGTCCAGCCTCCTGTTATTTCATTATAATATTTAACTCCGTACTAGTACCATCAACTACACAAACAAAGACGGTTGAACTGCTTTACGTTGAGTACTCTCCATATTATTACATTAAGATTGACCATACGGAATTGAACAGTTCTCTCCGGTGGTGAACCAACAAACCTAAATGAATATAGGTTTGATGGTTCACTACTGGGTAGAATTGGTCATTCCGTCGACCTCCTGTCATTTTACTCTCTCTCTCTCTCTCTCTCTCTCTCTCTCTCTCTACATACACACACACACACACACACATATATATATATACAAATTCTTTGAATGATTTTATATATATATATATATATATATATATATATATATATATATATACAAATTCTGATTATATATATATATATATATATATATATATAGCTATGTAATAAAATTAAGTTTTGTTACCTACATAGAGCACTCTTTTTTCCTGGACTTTTCCGACGGAATTATTTCATTTACACACATATATATATATATATATATATATATATATATATATATAAAATATTAAACAAATAATGAACAAACAATTCCTTATATTAAACAAAAAAAGTTCACTATTTAACGATCGTTTCTAGGGTATATATGTGTTATAATTGGTATGCATATTCAACAGATCTATGTACAAAATTATACAAAATTATACAAATTATCAAGATTAAATATACATACCTAACACATATATACGCCGTCTTCAGAAATAAATATGTATATTTAATCTTGATAATTTGTATAATTTTGTATAATTTTGTACATAGATCTGTTGAATATGCATACCAATTATAACACATATATACCCTAGAAACGATCGTTAAATAGTGAACTTTTTTTGTTTAATATAAGGAATTGTTTGTTCATTATTTGTTTAATATTTTATCTTGACTCTGTATACCGTTTATCTTTCACCGAAAGTGGATTTTCATTACATCTCTTCTTTCCATGATATCCGGAATACATTGAGTTCTTCATACGGATTGGACACTACCGTAAACTCTTGGTAGATTTATCTACATATATATATATATATATATATATATATATATATATATGTATATATATAATCAGAATTTGTATTTTTACGCCATCGAGGAGAATGCGGGTTTCTCTGTCTAAACCTGCTTTAGATTTTTTTTGTAGTGGTGAGTGGAGTTGACTGCACGACATCATTAGACAGGAGGAAATACTTGTTTACCATCACAAAGTTATATATATATATATATATATATATATATATATATACATGCATATATATATATATATATATATATATACATGCATATATATATATATACATGCATATATATATATATATATATACATGCATATATATATATATATACATGCATATATATATATATATATATACATGCATATATATATACATGCATATATATATATATATATATACATGCATATATATATACATGCATATATATATATATATATATATATATATATATATACATGCATATATATATATATATATACATGCATATATATATATATATATATATGATATTGATGTGGTGATTATGATGATGATAATGATGGTATTGTTAATGACGGCTATTGTGTAGATGTTGATGGGGAGGAGTTTGTATAAAGAATATGAGAAAGACATTTAGAAACAACTATAGAAAGAGAAAGAGGGAAATTATACTGTGGATGGTGAGGAACAGTGTGAGAAATACAGGGAGGGTGAAAAAAGCAGACAGAGTGAGATATGCGAAGAGAGAGTGATAGATTCAGAAACAGAGAGAAATTCAGAGAGAGTGGAAATGAGAAAACCAGAGACAGAGAGAGAGGTACAGAGAGAGTGTGAGAAGTAAACATTTATTATATATATATATTTATATATATATATATATATATATATATATATATATATAATGAACTTATTTACAAGAATAAGAAAATGGAAGATACAGGAAAAGAAAGTTTTAAGACTGAATTTTCCATGGAAAAAATTATTAACTCTGTAGCTTCATAGCATTGTTTCTGTTGATGTTTTTCATGTTATATTACCGCCATTGTTGTTATTTGTATTATTGCTGTTTTTCTTCTATTATTGCCATTTCTTTTGTATTCTTTTTTTTTTCTGTATCCATGTTTTAATTTTCTGTCATTTCGAAAAGATAATACGATAAATCAGACAGGAAAAAATAAATAGATATATTATTCGTCTGAATACAATTAATAGAACATAATATCAAATAAATCTTCATGTAGATATCTATAAGATGATAATCACGATTTCTTTTCACAATATCTTCTTAATTCAATTCTGTGCGCCTTATTTGCATAAATTATATGAAATTATTATAATGATTAAAGACAACCACATCTGTCATTCGTGGTGACAGCCCATAGCTTATTATTACACAATGAACGTGCCTATCATATTGTTCACAGGTTCGTCGCCTTGCTTAGTGATAAAATAAACGCTGTAGCGATCAGGCCATATTGTTTATAACGATTAAAGATAACCACATCAGTCATAGGATGTGACAGCTCCTAGCTTATCACTACACAGTGAATGTGTCTATCATATCTTTCACAGGCTCCATGACTTTCTTTGTGATAAAATTGATGTACCATTCAGCCATGTTTTTAAAAAGCTCGTTTCGCAGCCATGTTTTTCACCTTATTGCGTTCTACCATAGCACATATTGGTGTGTATTACTTTTTATTTAACAATAAAGGATATTCTTATCTTTCTTAGTTCAGGTGGAGGTGCTGTTGCGATTTGCATAAGTTCCACAATTACATTATTGCCATTCAAAGGCCGAATATATTATTTAATCAACATTTATAAAATATTTGTAATTCGTATCTGAACTTCATTATTGATTGCCATTATCGTTAGTGCTTTACGGCATAGCGTTGTGGCCTTTTACCTTCTGAGTGCAAACCCTGCTGCGATTAGTTTTGCCTTTCGTCCTTACAGGGTGGATAAAATACAGCACTAGTAATGCACTATGGTCGATTTAATTGACTTTCCAACCAAATAATTGTTGGCTCTAAATCAGAAACTATTATTACAGAGACAAATAATTTTCTTCCATACTCTTCATAGAGTTCCCTATCTCTTCTTCTTAACTAATAAATAAGAGGGAACATATGTAGAAGAAATAGATACACGCTTCTGTATTATAATATTTATATATTAATGTCACAAAGCTCCATTTAAAAGCTAATGTTTAGTTGTAGATTTAATCTCGTGAAGCAGATGAAAAGGACGCCATATTCTATTGTAAATAATCTTGAGAGGAGCTATAGTAATGTGTCCACCTAGGAGGACGATGCCCTCTCATAAATATAACACCAATGGTTTAATTAACGTCATGATCTATGATTAGGTCGTACGATATTTTATCCAGTCTTTATATATAAACATTTCACCTTTGCTTATATCTAGTAATAGGGAATAGATAGAGCACTGTAGGAGCTTCTTACGACTTATCCTAGATTTATTGAAATACTTTAACAACACATACGGGAGCAATGATTCCGAACGAACTCTCTTATGAGAGTCACCAACCCTAGCTACTCTTGATATGTACATAAGCTAAAAGAAGTGAGGCAATGAATGTTAATTGTATTATTATAGCTCGAGCAGCTTCAGTCGTTAATCCAACATTATATAAACTCAAGCAGCTACATCTTCGACTTTACAGTATAGCGACACAAATGTATGGATTACAATTCTTTGTTTACTGTAATGGTTTTGGGAAGTTGTGAATGTCTCATTGGGTTAATTAGGGCGCTTCACTAGGCCTGGTTTTAGGTAGAAAGATGTACGTCTGCCTGGTTATGCACACAATATTGGCGGCCTAGGTGGTGATGGCCATGGTCATAATATTTAAAACAGTTTGGCTCTACAGTAGAGATGGCTACAATTAATTATTGTAGTGATTGCCTCAATGACAGTTTTTTCCAATGCTAGTGAGGCTATATATTTCGTGGTAGAGAGGATATATTTTATAGAAGCTAAAGAGAAACACGGTGTTGTTTAAAGGTATTATTCTATCCAGTAAAACACAGATTGGTAACTTCAATACGGGAATCCTGTGAGTCATTTGCCAGCAGGAAATTAAGGATAGGAAATAGGTACAAGACATGTATTATGGGAGGAAATTATGGATATGGAACGGTCGCTTTCAGGGGAAGGCATTGGTTGATTAAGCATTCCTCGAAATGTGTAACAAAATGTATGATATGGTGAGGAAATTTGACGAACGCAAACTATGATTTTATATAGAATGAGTCTACAATTAGACATTCAGACTGGACTAGGGCTATTGTAGTAGCAGCATAAGGTAGATAAGTAGAGCACAAATACTCAGCTTGGGATTAGTTGAAGTATGTTAGTTAATAATTCGTTGTTAATCAATCTAAAAATATAATGATTCATAGGAGAGTCCATACTGATTGTTATAGGCAAGATTTCAGATTATGTGAAAATGTGAGACAGATTGATCAACCTACCCACAAGAATAGTTTTTTTGTGGAGTACCTAACCATATCTGAGAATCCCATGAGTTTATACTTCATTTTCAAAAAGACGAATAAGTTATTCGTATATATTTGAAAGATAACTATTTTGATTAAAGCGTTCTTTAAAATGATAAAAAGGACATTTTCTAAACCAACATGAATATCGTGTCTTGCAACAAACACTTATAAATACACACATGGGAGCACCCATTACACAAATGCGAACGAATATATGTATATATATACATATATGTATATATATGTGTGTGTGTGTGTGTGTGTGTGTGTGTGTGTGTGTGTGTGTGTGTGTGTGTGTGTAGATTATATATATATATATATATATACATTATTTAGATCTCATCGGCAGACGTTATACAAGGAGCTACAATGAGTAGACAGCGACGCTGTCACTGTCTTGATTGATAGCTTGCCTGATAAGATCCAACCGAAAGAACCTCAGTGATTCAGGGTCCCCTGAGTCAAACTGTGTTTTAATACATACGTCTCTTTGTGGTTCTTAGCGAGGCTGGGTTTCTGTCTCCCTCTTCTCTCCCTTTTCCCCTCTCTCTCCCTCACTCTCTTCCACACTCTCTCCGTCACTATCTACTTCGTTCTCTCCCACACTCTCTCCCTCCCTCTCTTCCTCACTCTCTCCCCCACTTTCTCCCTCGCTATTTCCCTCATTCTCTCCCTGGTTCTTTCTTTGTCTCCCTACTCACACACACACACACACACATATATTATATTATATATCATAGATAGATATATTGTATATCACATATATATATGTGTGTGTGTGTGTGTGGTGTGTGTTCTTTTCTCTGAGTTGTCTGGAAATATCTTATTGTGAGATTTCTAAAATGGAGATATTTTCCACATACGTATATTCAGACATGGTTGTATATATATATATAATATATATATATATACAGAGAGAGAGGGATTAATGGATTGCAATATATAAATGTAGACGCAGGCATGGCTGTACGGTTAAAAAGTTCGTTTTGAAACTACCAGGTTCCAAGTTGTATCCAGCTGGACGACATCTGGTCTGAAAGTCTGCTACTATAACCTCATATCATGCATATCTACCCACTTGAGTCGTGGGTAGAATTTGGCACACGAAAACTGTAGAGGACTGCTGCATATGACACCCACACGCATGCAGACGCGCGTAATACAGTTTTCTAAATTGATGTGTATCTATTATAGATATGCCTATCATTATTGCCTTGTGTACCATATTTCGGTTATATCTTCGATTTCGTTTCATTGTTAATGTTGTTTAACGCGTAAAAATACTGGAACACATTATCGTCATAACACGGAAAGTAATATTACAGATTATATTATAAGTACTAACTTTAAACATTAAAAAAAAAGACATACTTTATCCATAGGAATCGAGCCAAATATATAATGAATAGGATACAGATTGTTTCCAGTCTTTCCACTGAACCTCTTTCCTGGTGCTGCCTATATCTAATATTAGCAACAACGCCACACTTTTCCTTCGAATTCACATTACATATGACGAAAATGAATGAGCTGTCAATTAGGTACAAGGCTGGTTTTTACCTTGTCCATTTCCTGCAGATTTTAAATCAAAATATAGAAAACACCAAGCTAACTGCAGCTAACACCATCATAGCTGATAAATAGATATATTTACTCGTGCCAATTTTGCAAATTAAAGATTTAATTTCCCAAGGTGTATAATTAGATGTTAATTCGTTAAAAATCTACATCGAATTCCCTTGTCAGCTTTGCCTGATCGAATATACTGCCTCGTTAAAGAGAGACACACATTAGAAGTAAATTAAATATAAAACTTATTATATCCTCATTCCAAATTAAATGTATATCCTTTATAGATTTAGTTTATTAATGCGGCAAATATGTTGACTTCAGGTGCTATTAAAAGTCTATTAACACACCAGCGCTTTCGGTAACACACACAAACAACAAATTTAAAGAATGCACGTACATACATTCACACACATACATATAAGTATGTGTGTATTTGTATGGGTCTTTGTGTGTGTGTATATATCTGATTTTGCGTGAGTATAGATATATATATATATATAGAGAGAGAGATAAAGAGATAGATAGATGGATATACAGGGAGGGGGTAGTAGGTGGATATATAGATGGATACATAAATAGGCAAACAGACAGGTGGATATAAAGATAGATAGATGCATATAAGTTAGAACGCTTCAAACTATCAGAGATCTATAACTATATAATATTTAAACAGGCCTTTACATGGTCTATCATTCTCTCTCTCTCTCTATATATATATATTTATATATACACAACCGACATTGGAATAAAAATAAATACATTACACAATAGAACAAAATACTGAATAGAAGAAATTCAATCGAATATTTAAGAAGGGTTTTTACCTGTAACATATGAGTAACATTTAACATCGAATGTTTAAGAGAAATCTCATTGAAATAGCCCTCAAATTATATCATACTACAGAAAACAATCCACATATGACAATGAATTCTTTGATATATTTAAAACAAGTGTTCACAGCTGCATACTTTCTCATTATAGATCTGCTCAATTAGTTTTGGCCTTGGAATACATACCATCAAATAATAAACCGTCAAAGACACCGAGAAGGAGGGTGTCGGGGACATAGTTTAAATTCAGAACAAAAGAATATGGTGTAAAATAAAATATCGTATAATATATAATAAGTAACATCTGTAAATCTATTTATTTGAGAAAGGTAAATTGTTGGTCTTTAATGTAGATATTCTGATGTAGCGAAGCTCAACAGCTTGACAGGAGGTAATGCTATTTCTTAGTGATATATTCAATATATACATATTGCTAGAGTGTGTGTTTTTAATTCCTCAACAAATAGTTCTGTCTGTCATTTATCATTAATATATATTGCAAGATGTATTCCTACCGTGAGCCTATGTGTCACAGTATGTAGAAAACGTTAATTTCTATGACATTACTTAAAACTTGTGTATGGAACACATCTGAGGAGAGAGAGAGAGAGAGAGAGAGAGAGAGAGAGAGAGAGAGAGAGAGAGAGAGAGAGAGAGAGAGAGAGAGAGAGAGAGAGAGAGAGAGAGAGAGAGAGAGAGAGAGTGTGTGTAAGTGTTTATACATAGGCGGGCACAGAGGAAGAGTACGTTTATGTGTGCGTATATATATATAGAGAGAGAGAGATAGAAAGATATATATATATATCGAGAGAGAGAGAGGGGATGGCGGGGGGGAAAACCACATTTGTAATTGTAAGTTGTTTAACGTTAATTCAGTAGGCGAATCAGCCATCACTGAAAACACGCCATATTGAATTTTGTTTTTTATATTGTTTCTGTTTCAGTTGATTTATTTTTATGGTTTTATTTCCATAATTAACTGGCTTTAGTCATTTAAAATGGAATCGGTAAATTGTTTTGATACAAACACTACATACTCATTACCAGTTAATTGTTACGTATGCGAGTTTGTGTATATGTTTCCATTCATACATATGTGTATGTTGTACATATGAATAATTTGCACACACGCATATATATGTCTAATACGCATTTTATAGTATGTATATATATATATATATTTATATATATATATATATATATATATATTATATATACTTATATAGTTATATATATATACTTTTGTATATATATACTTATATATTTATATTTATATATATACTTTTATATATATATATATATATACTTATATATTTTTATATATATATATATACTTATATATTTATATTTATATATATACTTATATATATATAAATATATATATATATAAGTATATTTATATATATACTTTTATATATATATATTTATATATATATATATATATATATACTTTTATATATATATATTTATATATATATATATATATAAGTATATTTATATATATACTTTTATATATATATATATATATAATATTTATATTTATATACATACTTATATATATATTTGTTTATATATAATTATATTTATATTTATATAATTATAGTTATACATATATACAGTAATTCACACAAGCATTGTAGCATAGTATCTTATTACATATTGTCAATTAAGTCATCTCGTTTTTTATCGTATATATATATATACCTTGTTTAATTAGGCATACATATTATTGTATGAATTATATATGTGTATGGGTGTATGTATGTATGTATTTATATACACATTATGCCTGTGAGTGTATATCTCCCTGTGCATGTTGTACATTCCTGTACATGCAGATATATATATATACAGACACATATATATATGTGTGCAATAGAAGCTTTATTTAAATTGATTGAGGAACATCCTGCTGTTTCTATACAACGGAATCAATAAGACAGTGAAAAGGGAGGAGACTGACAGTCAGACATACAGAACCAGAGCAAAATATATACTGAGAGATATACACTTCGATTAAAGTAATTTGAATGACGGAATAGATGTAGAGAGACGATGAATAGAGAGGAAGTGAAAGAAGAAAATGAACAGGAAGACAGAGAAGTGAAGGATAGATAGTGATATGAAAGATTTACAGAAACACAGATATACAGAAAGGAAGAAACATTATGAAGGAAAGAAAGAATGAAAGTCCTGAGATTCAACGAAATACAGGAGAGTAAGGTACAAATTAAAACAGACATGACGTAGTGGAAAAGGTAACAGCCTACTTGTGAAATTAACCTGCAAGAGGCTGAGCATTCTACAGACACGTGTAGCCTTAACGTAGTTTTCGGGAAGATTCAACATCACACAGCATGGGACAAGGCTGGTCATGCTAATTACTGGTATAGCTCTCTTTTGCCAGCTGAGTTTATTGAAACAATGTGAAATAAAGTGTCTCACCGGCAGGAATCGAACTGAAGACCTGACGATCGTGAGCTGCCTACACTAACCTCTACCCCTTGACGAGAGGCTGAGATGTAGAAAATGTGAAATATATATAGAGAGGGAGGGGGTAAAATATGAAGATTGTAAGATAAAATAATATAAAGGAAGATGAATTATGGGAGTTAAAATATTAAATAAGTGAATAAAGAAAAGAAACAGATAGGACAATAAAATTAGGAGAAAGCCTTTAAAGTAGAAGGACAGTGATAAAAATAAGATGAGTAGTGGTCGGAGGAGGCGCCAGATATTTCTGTGGTTTTAGCGAGGGAGAGGGGGGCAACGAGAGAGAGAGAGGGTGGGGACCACAAGAGAGGGAGTTGGTGGGGGTAAAGATCTAAAGGAGACCTTACAGAAATAGGCAGATAAAGAGGAAATAAAAGATAGATAAATGACGAAGGAGGGCAAACATTCATGCAGATAATCAATTAATAGTTTTAATTCGATCTCCAGCCAATTGACACATTTAAAAATCAAAGCTGTCTCACACACCATGTAATTGTTCAGGCAATCACGTGACTTGATATCGATCGTTTGATAATTAACACAATGATATCAACAATTATTCATTTGTCTATGTTTGTGCATTCGTTTTGATGAAGCGTTTTTGTGTTTATAATTGTGTTTATGTCGACGACTCTGACAATAGAAACACACAAACACAAACACAAACACACACACACATACACACACATACACACACACACATATATATATATATATATGTATATATATGTGTGTGTATGTGTGTGTGTGTATTTATATTTTCAGAGTCGTCGACATAAACACAAAAACGCTTCTCACTCTCAGTAAAACAGTATACAGGATGGCCTCCAACGGCGTCGTCGGACGGAGGGCCCGGTGAAGTTGCTCGGGGTCTGGTTCGGGCCAGACCTCCAGGTGGAGAAGAACTGGGGTGAGGTATCGAACAGGGTGTTTGCGCTGATCCAGAAGTGGGCTGAGTGCAAACTATTCCTGAAAGGTTGGGCGGAGGTGGCGAACGCTTATACAGCGTCTGTCATCTATTACCGCCTG
The DNA here is from genome assembly GCA_964016885.1 of Eledone cirrhosa. Classification (NCBI taxonomy): domain Eukaryota; kingdom Metazoa; phylum Mollusca; class Cephalopoda; order Octopoda; family Eledonidae; genus Eledone; species Eledone cirrhosa. The sequence continues at coordinate 45,725,721 of OZ024754.1, forward strand.
ACCGTCGTGCCTTGCCCAAGGGAAACGCTCACCAAAATGGAGCGCGCACTCTTCCAATTCCTTTGGTGAGGAGATCCATCAGCTGTCAATACCCTTCGAAAGGAGGGCTGGGGTGGCCGTGGCTGCTGATGCGTAAACACGATTAAGGCTACGGCACCTCCAAGTATTCCTCACCGGTCAACCGGTGTGGTCCGCGTTTCTCAGGTGAGCTGCAGTCCTGGGTCAAGCAAAGATCGAGAAAACTGGGCGCCTGGCACACCGAGTGTGCCCAGGCAGGTGGACCCGACTATCGGTGGAGACTCCACCTCGTCATTCTATAGAGGGCTGGCGGTTAGTAGGTGCGACGACGCCCTCGAAGAAGCTCTAGGAATGGAAGAAGACGAACTGGCCAACCTATTCGGGAGGACATTTGGCCCGGGATCTATGGACAACTTCCATAGGTCCCTGGCCTGGCAGTGCTACCGAGGGGTGCTGCCCGTTCGAGAAAAGCTCTACAGACACGGGCGCTCGGCTAGGGACCACTCGAAAAAGATCTGTTCCAGATGCGTGCGCGACGAGGAAACCGTTGCGCACGCATTGGTACACTGCCCGGGCGTTCACGTTCTGTGGGGCTATGTCGAACGACTGCTGTCACGGGTGGGACGATCAAGCCGCCTCTCCCCTTCAAAAATGAAGGAGAGGCGGTCTTTCTCTGTGTATTAGCCATGGTGAAAGTGGTGGTATGGTGGACACGTTTGAAAGGGCTGAGGTCGGACACCTTTCTCTCCGGCCAACAACTGGTCCTTTTCTTTAAATACCATCTTTAAGAGAAGGATCAGAATGGAGAGAGAGGTGCTCTACCCCAGCAAGTTTTATGAAAGGTGGGTGAAAGTAGCGAGAATGGCCCGTGTGAATGGGCCTTCTCTCTTTATCAGCCTCTAGGTGGAAAGGTGGAAGTTCAAAGGAGCACCCCCTCTCTGTGCTCCTAAGGAAAAGGGTTGCACACTTTTTCGGAGGTGTGCGTGACCCCCAAAACGCCTCCTCCCTATTGAGGACTGTATTGTTAATTTTATATTTATTTGTTTTTTACTCGTTCCTTCTATGTAAACTCCCCCCTTGTATTTGTCCCCTCGTGGCAAATAAATAGAAACTTATCTATCTATCTATCTCAGTAAACCAATATACCCAAACACACAATACGCCTTCATTTACTGCTCGTATTAATATATATATGTATTAGGACAGAATATAACGA
>OZ024754.1:45731954-45744454 GCA_964016885.1 Eledone cirrhosa
CCATTAGCGGATTTGAAATGAAACATAGAATTGCTTTCTATTGATTAGAAACAAAATCTTGCAATTAATATTAGTGAGGAATATATGGTCGGTTCTGACGTTCATGCTGTTTCGAATGTTAATTCAACAATTGTAATATTCCTCTGGTTTCTAAGGACGATATTAGTTTTCATGCCGTCTCTCGGGATAGTTTTAGTAGTCATGCATTTTTCTAAGGGAAATGGTGGTCTTTTTAGTGTTTAAGAGTGTAATTTTGATATCCAAGGACAATGTTAACATCTGCATAATTTCTAAGCATAAATGTCGTTACACCATTAGCAGGACTCCAACAATTATACCGTCACCAAGATCAATTTTAACGTTCATACTAATTCCAAATGCAGTTGTAACATTCCCATCGTTCATGAGGGAATTGTTAACAATCATATGGTTGGCTAGCAAAGGATGTGTTTCCCAGAATAGTGGGAGACGTTTGTGATAATCAAACACTCGGAGAAAAGAGATATAAGTGATTATAACAGCCAGGGTTGTCAGACTCGAGAAAGATTAAAATCTCGGTGAAAATAGATATATTCGACTGTATTCCTGCGACCTTTGTTAATAAATTATATGAATATGTTATTGTCATTCGAATGCGTTCATAGAAACTCCCTACGAAGGATCGGAAAAGCCCGGGAGATGCTGGATTACTACATCACAATGTTTAGAAAATGTGACATTAGCTACAGAAGACTTAAACAATGCCACTTCCTTGGTGTTCTGGATATTTATGATTTCGTTTAAACCTGCCGAGTAATAAAATGGGCATTTGTGTCATATTATTCTCATACGTTTCAATCTAGTATTCCCAAGACAATATGTTGCTAGAAGACGGTATGTAAATGTTTGTATGCAAACAAGTAAATTAATGATATTATATAACTTGATGGTAATCCCAGGCAACGTGAAATGATCACTTCAACTGTTTGAATCAACAGCCAGATATCCTTCAAAATAGCACGACACCTTGTGTAATGTATTTCTAGATGTGCTTACCATATCAGAGAAAATTGGGAATGTTCGTGGATGGAATAATTTTGAATGTATGTCTGCTAGTTCGGAATGAACTTGGAGCTCAATTTAGAGCCACTACTTTTCAAGTTAGAGCAGCTACTTTTCCGAAACGAGAGATGACAACTCCAGCACTAAGGATATGTGATTTGAATGTCTAAAGAAAAAAGAATCATTCAGCAGATTTTATGGGCAACGCCAATGTGCAAGAGACCCAGACTATTTCAATTTCAGATTAATGCCTGAAGAGTTGGTTTTATTAGTACCAGTGAAATACTCGTGTTGATGTAAAGGTACTGGAGGGATATGAAACCAAGTGTTATGTATTTGACAAAACAATTGAATTTTTATTTCGTACCTACAGACTTTTTGCCGTTGGGAAAACGTAAATGCTACATGTCACATAACGTTCCTCTCTTTAATACAGGGGTTTTTGACTTTGAAAATAATGCAGTAAATCAAAGCTACTAATATAGAATAACATCTAACTTCCAACGCGATATGATATGGTTTCTACTGATGACTGGCTTCAATGTAAAACATTGAACACTGTTATAAAAGAATCTGTAAAATAGTCTATAATAAGAGACTCTTGAGAATATAATCCATGATTGAATTGAAAAGTTAGAAATGAAAGAAAAACATCTTTCATTTTTAAGTTATGTCTAGGATTACTTTCTTCTCACTAAGAAAAAGAAAATATATTTAATTACAGATTCCAACAGACATTACAAATTCTTCCAGATGTGCACGAAATCTATTTTTCTTTGGGAAACAAGAACTTTTTTCTGTATTTCCTTTAGGCTACTTTTATAAATTGAGTTCAGCAGTTTTACTATAATGGTTTTAAGTAAACTAGAAAAACATTTCTAACTATTACATAGATAGATATAGTATACTCCGTTATTACTAACCACTTCTAGAAAGTAGGTTAACTGGAACAGACATAATCGTATAATTTTCAGGTACACAACGAAATATTTTTTTATGAATTTGAACAGAAACCACAGTTAATAGATATTGTTTGATCTCGATGATTTTGTTAATACTTTAGGCTATATTAGGTTAGATTTTTTTCAACAATTATTGAAATTGTAAACTATCTACATGGTGACGACTAGATTAACGAATTTAAGATGTTCCAATACACTCGCTGTTTTTATTTTCTCCACAGCTTTTTCTCATTTTCCCCGTTCCTCCCTCTCTCTCATTATCTTCTATATCTAACTCTATCTTCTGAGGAAGGACTAGTATCCGAAACGTTAAGACTCTCTTCCTGCTATTTCAAGCGTTAAACTAATATATATCTTCCATGTACTGTGCCGTTTGTTTTCTTTTTGTTATTACTTTTACACACAAACACACACACACACACACATACACACATATATATATATAGTATATATATATGCGTGTGTATATTTATACACATTCGTATATACGCACACATACACACGCACACACATTCATACATACATACAACACACGTACACACACATACATATGTATATTAATTACACCTGTCCTAAGAACCATGAATTCTTTAACCTATATATTATATTTATTTCATAATAAATCTATAATGTCTGTTCTACCGCCTCATAAACTAGATGGCGGTAATTCTTCAAAAATTTGACAGTTATTTTTTTACATTTGTTCTGTCATAATCAGTTCATTTTGAAATTTAATTTTCTAAGTACATCTTATATATTCGAAAGCTGTCAAACAGTGATTTTATGACAGCTGTTCTTCGCGATTTCTTTTAAATAGTTTGTTTGGCTGTTTTTCCACACACCTCCTGCAATTTTTGACACGACTTCAAATTGAAAATTTTGTTTTCATGGTGACTTTTTTCGTCGTTTTTGTTTTGTATTTTGATTTCTAAATACATATATAAGCTATTATATTACTTGAATTAAATAAATTTGAAAACCCACCTTTATATGGGAACATACAATTGAAAGTAATTTGTTCCTTCACAGAGTAATATACGCTCTATTATGTATTTGGTCCTTTGTCGGGGTTGTAATTTTCTCGAAAATAAATGCCTTTTATATGGACTGAATGTATTTGTACATATCTGTGTGCGTGTATATGTGTATGTTTGTGTAAGTGTGTGTATGTATATACGTGGATGTATATATCTATGTGTACATATATGAGTATATATATATATATATGCTTTATAGTACAGTCAGTCATGTTACTCTTGAGTATACCGCTTGACTTGATTTCTAATTTTTCTACATGAACCATTTTATAAATAATAATTATACACATTCGGTTAAAAGATAATTAATTTAACCATTTCTTTTTTGTATTGGTTGGTTAGCTTTCATATTGATCTGGTTCCACTCTCTTGTTTCTATTGTTTTGTTTTGTTTGTTTTGTTTTAATTTCTTTGTGAGTATCGATATTCTGTCTCATGTTGAATACGAATTCATACTAGGACAACTTAATCTGCAATAAGACTTCGAAATGAAATTTAGAGAAAAGTATAATTACATACAAATGGTGAGGCGGTGGCGTCCGTAATAATTTCGATCCACATATGAAATTCAAAGTGAGCCATGACGGAAACCAAGGTCTGTTATACTCGAAGAACAAGGACGAAATCTCTGGGACAACAGATTCAGCGCAGATTCGGAAGTTGGATAAATGAGTTTCTTAAGGATTACCTGGACATAGGCATATTCATTAGGTGGCTGATAGAATGCTTTATGGGATTTGTTTCGATCTCTGCTGCTCTCGAGGTTCAATTTCCGTGGAGGGCAACTTTGCCTTTCATCCATTCCAGTTCGATAAAAAAAAGTACCAGTATAATACTGGAGTCGATTCTTCCTCTGTGACTGTTCTTCACATCCATTCCCTCACTCTCTATTTTTCTATGGAAGAAATCTGCTGTTTTCAGACCTGGAGTTAGATGGGCTCCATCAGGTTTAAAACTGCCCTAGAAATGATTAATGTCAATATGGGGTCTCTATGAAGCCCTTATGAATCTCGGGATCACACACCAATTTAACTCCATTACAATGTACAGGAAATATTCGACGAAGCTATGTTATAAAGTTTTGTTTCACACACCTTACTTACCTTTCATTTTCCTAATGGATGTCACTCCTTTCAAACAATAATCATTATATATAGTAAACTATATTCCAATTGACTTAATGTAGTTGAAACATTTGTGATGTTCATAGTGTCAAAAACGACAAATTTGTGTTCTTTTTCATAGAAATATCTATTTTAACATCACAATGGCAAAATACAACTAAATAAAATGAGAATATTTTCCATAAATAAATTTGTTATATTCCATTCATAGTATGTTTATATTTCCTTTAAAGAATAACATTTCACTTGACACATCTTTAGTAGACAGACCTTTTTTCCATGCAAGACATTAAGGCAATCTTCATACTTTCTATTGTCAGGTTAATAGAAATGAAGCTACTTTTATTGTGTTTATTTTGGTTTGTGATGTACACAATAATGTCACAGAGAATGTAAGACATAAACGAGGTCATATCGCTATGTAGGAATCAGTAGATAATTTTCAGGCAACCGTTTCTGACAGGGTGTATGGGTCTTGTTGTATATATGGGATACTTCTATCTTACACCTGTCTTCATTCCGCAAGATATTAGGGCGTTCCCTTCATCTGAATAGACATATACAGTTGGCATGAATACCGAAGATAGCGTGTTTGGCTTTTACGCCTACCTCCTTTCTCGTGTTATAGTCACCAGAGAAAAATATTTCCATTTTTTTAACCTTTCTTTTGTGTTTTTATATCGAATGTAAAGAAACTAAAGGACGTTGATAAGTTACTCGTGTACATCATCTTTCGAAAAGAAAGTGGCACTTTTTGTTTGATAACTTAAACTGACATGTAAATCGTTTTCTCCCGCACAATGATTTTTCTCGGGTGAATTTAATAGCCGTTAATATAACGTGACTTAAAGAAATGACCGTGATTGATAATAAAGAAAATCAACATAGGCATATCACGGGTCTGTTTCTTTCACAAGTCCTTGCTGCTTCGCTGAAATAATAAAACCTTTAATCGATGCATAGTTTCCACATATTTTATATTTTCCTCTTATTTCCATCACCGAAATGCAGGTTTCATCGTTTTCAATAATATGGTGAACTCTGCTGTATTATAGGTTGAGAATGAAAATATTAACAGCTCACAACACATCAAACTATCTATTATAAATGTATCTGCATAGAAAAAAAATTAGCAACTCTTAAATCTTAGACGAAGAATTACGTCTTTCTAAGAGAGACGGAAGAAATTATTTTAAAATGGTGGCCAACAATTCGAATGGAAAGCGAAAACCGAGTTGGCAGACAGATCTGTTTTCATAATGAATCCCCTGCAGGAAAGAAATGACAAAATACCAACATAAAGAAAAACGCCAGCCTCTTAATACCTTTGGTGATTTTTTTTATCGAAGTAAAATGATTTATATACCGTATTTGATATTCATGTTTGTTATTAGCAAAACTTGTTGTTAAGGCTAATGCTGCTGATATTGTTATTGTATTTATCTTGCTGATATTTTCTCTAAAATGTCTCAGACACTAATGTCTTCTTAATTTGCTAATCCCATAAATTCCGGGAGACACAATCGTAACCATAAAATAATGATTGCCCTTCTCCATCTTCCAGAGCGTGCATGCTACACACATATATATATATATATATATATATATATATATATATATATATATATATATATATAAGAATATATATATATATATATATATATATAAGAATATATATATATATAAGAATATACATATTTATATATACATATATATATATACATATATATATATAAGAATATATATATATATAAGAATATACATATTTATATATACATATATATATATATATAAGAATATACATATTTATATATACATATATATATACATATATATATAAGAATATACATATTTATATATACATATATATATATATATAAGAATATACATATTTATATATACATATATATATATACATATATATATAAGAATATACATATTTATATATACATATATATATATACATATATATATAAGGATATATATATATACATATATATATAAGGATATATATATACATATATATATAAGTGTATATATATACATATATATACACTTATATATACATATATATATATAAGTGTGTGAAAATATATATATATATATATATATTTGTATTTATATAGATATACACATTTGTATTTATATAGATATACACATTTGTATTTATATATATACACACATTTGAATTTATATATATGCATGAGTATAAGTGTATATGTACATATATAAAAATATATGTATACATATATACGTGTGGGGGGGGGGCGCGTCATGTTGTGAGCAAAAAATTGTACCGTGCAACAAACCGACCACATTCTTAGCTGAGACATCAATTTAGATATTTGTATTGATGTTGCTTTCTTTTGTGATTTAGTGACGACAGGATCGATGGGGTATAAACAAGAAAAATACTAACGAACCGATTGATCATATATTTGTGTATATATGTATGTGTATCGGAGTGGGAGGGGCGAACGGATGTTTCTCTCTTTCTCCTTCAATCTGAGCACATATACATATATATATTTATATATATATGTGTGTACATGTGTGTGTGTGTGTTTGTTTGTTTGTGTTTGTTTGTGCCCATTCTGAATTATATTTATATATATATATATATTTATATATAATCATACATACACACACAAATAATTACTTATTTGGTCTGTTCAAGGGGATATTGTCAGGTCATAATGATTGTGATGATGACGATATAACAATAATAACAACATTATCGAAATATATAGATTTGATGATAGAAATAACTCGAATGTAAATGATGAAAACACAAACAGTCGGTATAATAAATGATAGGTGTACTGGGAATGATACAAATACAGACAGGTTCGTAACTAAAGCCCCAGGAAATACCAATACGTGAACTATACAGAAAATAGTATTACTGGGTACTTCACATATATTCGGAAAGGTTCTCTATATGCTATAGAATCAATAGTAAAAAAAAAATGTTTAAGGTACTCAATACAGACAGAGCCGTGTTCGGTTATGCTGAGGCAGCACGCAGTGAATCTCATAATAATGACAATAATAATGGTTTCATTTATTGGCCACAAGGGCCGTCATATAGGGGACAGTATAGTAGATGGGACAGTGGAGGTTTTACACAAACATCGAGTTAAAAATAGGAATACAATAACAATAAATAAGAAAAATAAAACAAATACTGATGATAATAATGGTTTGGTTTCTTATATTATATACTGATGATGATGATGATGATGATGATATTAGGGTTGTTGTTGATTTTTTCCATACGAAAGCAAATAGATGTAAAAATGTCAATTATCGACTATTCGTAATGATTTTTTTCTCGGCAGGATCCATTGGCCTATATATATATATGTGTGTGTGTATATATATATATATATATATATATATATATACAATATAAGTAATAACGATAACTTACGTACATCTAAGCACACACACACATACACTCACAGACGAACTCCCACACACTAGTACACACTCACATACACATATGTGAAAGTCTGGTTATAAACGAGAATGGTTTGACGTCGACAGTCGTATCATTGTATATTACAATATAATCAGATTTATTTTTACGTAATACATAATATGTACAGTGGAAGCCGATTATTATAATCATTGATAATGGCTTGGAAACACATTCAGGAAAATACTACATCCTCTGATTGCTGTATTATCATATAAGAGGGTAATATCATGTAAGGGGCTTCGTCGCAATATGTCTACAATAAGTTGGTTCCACTAAATAAAGTATTGCGTAATTTATATGTATTAAACACACACAGTAATTTCATTTAAAGCTTTACTTTTATTTTTTATTTTCATTGAAATACCTGCATTTTAATAGACACAAACTCAGATGGTGGGTGGGTGCTACATGAGAATGCTGAGGATGGCTCTGAACATTAATAAGTATACACTGAGGATGAAAAACTCAGAGCTGTATGGCAGCCTCCTAAGAGTAAGCTCAAAAGTGACACAGAGGAGACTGAGGTGAGCTGGACATGCTCACCGACATCAAGAGTTGACATTGCACTCAATGCTCCTGTGGGCGCCCCCACATGGACCCACTGGAAGAGGAAGACCAAGGTTAACGTATGTTGATGCCCTAAGGACAGACACTGGTCTGTTGGAGACGCAGGTCATGGCAGCGATAATGATGGACAGAGACCCCGCTGGAGAGAACTCGTCCAATGATCTCGGGAATTTTACCCGCCCTAGATAGATAGAAACCCCATTCTCACACCCACAGACACACATACACAAACCCCATCCTTACACCCACAGATACACATACACTCACACATACATATGATAGTACACCTATAGAATTTCGTATACCTTTCTCGCTAAAGAAATAAACTTCCTGCCATAATTCTATGTATATAGTGAAGATCAAAAGTTCCTTGCAGCCAGCTGAAGCAATAGAAGACTCATAATTCTCTTCCCCGACTAGTTTCTGTTAACTGTCTGTTGGCGGTAGCCTATTTTGGACTGGTAAGCACAGAAATTAGGTAATGCTATCAAACATTACTCAATCTCGGCGCTGGCGACCACATGCATTGAGAATAAGCCATCAATATGGAGAAAGATCTATCTGTGACTACGAATAGCAATTGTATTGACTCTACACAACCTATTTGAGGTGTTATTTCATTGAGTAAATATTCAACGGGTTTATCATTCTGGCTCAAAAACAACAAACATTCATAATGAGAGTATATTTTATTTAATACTCACAGAAAGTTGTTATACGGTTTTCTTAAAAGGTTACATTTCAGGCATCAACTATTACGAAGTAAACATTATTTGTCGTTGTTTTCTGCAACACCTGCGGTTCCATGATTTTTTTAGTCAGCAGGTGTTACTCATCGTAATTACCCTTCCAAACAAGTAATCTATTTTAAACAATTTGACAAAAATTGCTGTAATTTTATTTGGAAAAGTTCATTTTTGTGGTTTTCTATTCTACGAAGCTTCATTGTTTCATTACATTTTCCAAACCTCTCTCGTATTGTACGTGTCTCGGTAAAAACTGGTGAATAAGTATCTAGATTGTATCCAGTTGGTACAAATATACATATGTACGTGTATGTGTGTGTCTGTGTATGTGTATGTATATATATATATATGTGTTTGTGTATATATATATATGTGTTTGTGTATATATATATATGTGTGTGTGTATATATGTATGTATGTGTGTGTATGTATAATTGAATATATATATATATATATATATATATATATATATATATATATATATATATATGTAGAGTGAATAACTTTGTTTATATATATATATATATAAACAAAGTTATTCACTCTACGTATATATATATATTTGTATGTACGTTCACAATTGAAGTAAAACAGATTTCTCCTTTGTGTACAAGCCAACATTAATCACCGCTAAATCTAAACTTGTAAATCAATATAGATGATATAGAAATAATATTTAACTCTTCTCCCGGAGAATTTCTCTTTTTTTTTCCCATTCCAAAGGTTTTACTTGTATAAAGAAATATAAAAAAAAAATCAAGACAAAGAAATGGAAATCTGATATAAGATCTTAGTAAATATGATCCTGACCTGGCGTAGATTTTATGTCCTCCAATGATAATATAGAAACTTTATTCATCACTGTTCTAAGAATTACCTGACATTTGCTCGAGTTTAGCAGCAGGTGTTGAAACATGTAATCTATTTTTATTAACGTAAAAAAAAAAACATCAATGTAATTTCTATTTCCAAAAAAGAATTTTAACCCCTGTTTTGTGATTTTGTAAGATTTGGTGTTACATTAAGACTCCTTCTGAAGCACACAACATGTTCTATATGCGCTACTGTAAATGATATTTTAGAAAAATAAATACAGATGCTAAATAATATGTGTATACATACATATATATATACATATATATATATATATATATATATATATATATGTGTGTGTATTTACATATATGTGTGTATATAACACATATGCATTTTACAAATAGGAATGAGATTTAACGCTACATACACTACACATTAACATAGCATAACACTCACACAGACATATCATTATCACAAATAATCACTGTAGATGGGTTAATACATTTTTTACGACACTTGAATGTTCTATTAAGGTGTGAGATTTCTGTTCGCATATAGTTTCTTTTCTTTTCGTAGAAAACATATTAGACTAGAATATGTACTGCAACCGTTGTTCACACAAAGACTACGCAATACAAAACTATATATATAATTGTTTCTACTTTAGGCACAAGACCAGCAATTACCCAGTGCATTACTGGTACTTTATATATAATATGCTGTAGTCTGATAGTTATTATTGATTCTAGTTTTAACACAAGGCCAGCAATTAAACCCAGTGCATTACTAGTGCTTTATTTTATGAAAGGCAAAGCTAACATCGTCGGGATTTGAACTCAGAACGTAAAGGGTCATAACTCTGGCAAAGCATGTTAATAATAATAATTGTTTCTACTTTAGGCACAAGCATTACTGGTACTTTATTTTATCGACCACGTAAGGATGAAAGGCAAAGTCAACCTCAGCGGGATTTGAACTCAGATCGTAAAGGGACGTAACAATGCTGGAAAGCATGGCGTCCGACCCTCCACCGATACTGCCAATCCACCGCCCTGTTAATAATAATAATAAATGCCCTTAGTGTGTGGGGAAAATGCTTCACAGTATCTTTTTTTTTATTTTTCGATTCGATATAATTTTACTTCGTATTCGGCCGAGTCAACATTGAATTTCATCCTTCCACAGTCGATAAAATGAAGCATCAGTCACGCACTGGCTCGCTTTAATTGGTTCCCCATCCCCCGAAAATTGCTGCCCTTGGGTCTAAATTAGAGAGCATTTCTTTTATTATTAAAACTGAAACTACTAATGCTGCATCTATTTGTGTTGTTGTTACAGCAAAAACAACGAAACACAACTGGAGAATTTGTATTCTCTCACTGGAACCCTCCATCGACCTCATTAAACTCAAAATATGATGAACAATATTATCACCCTCTTCATGTCACTACCACGCTCATAAATACGACAATTAATTTCTAATTCCCATCCTTTTCATTATCGTTACCATCAATGGCATCATCAAAAGTGCAATATATCCTATTAAGTAGGCAGTATTCCGACCAATAATTTCACGAGAGTTGTAAATTAAAACATTGCCAACAGTTCAACACTCTAATCGAGATGAAACCCTCTACCATCCCCACTTCAAACGCTGCTCTTGTATCACCATCATTAACATCATGATATTTACAATGTTGAAAACATCCAAACGCCAATGACTGAACCTCTACATTAGGGTAGGGCGAAGGGTTTAATGCAAGGTCGACGTTCACATACATAAGAATGTTTATCGTATGATAGCATATGTGTTGAAAAAATAAAGACTGTTGCTTTAAACAAGATTTATCGACATGCAACTCATGGTAAATTAAGGTTTAGTTGATAATGAGTGAATTTTTATTTTATAAGACTTTTGTATACTTCGACGCGGGCGGCGATTTCGAATTTTGACTGAAATACGATAAACGATAGATTACATAATATAGAGATAGATACTTTTAATAATTGTTTCTACTTTTGGCACAAGGCCAGCAATTATTTCAATATATTACTGGTACTTTATTTTAGCAGATACATTTAATATTTCTTTCTTACTTTTTTCCATCACCCCCTTTCCTTCTCTGGAATAAATCGTTTGATTAGTTCTGGAAAAGTGTGGACGCCACCAAGTTTAGAATGCCTTTACGACTCTGTTCTGTGTTACAGGTCCCTATATAGATACATGCATGTATACATTCCGAGATATAAAAACTGAAAATAAGATGGGATCGCCTTGTCTGGAATACCTTTTATCATGAATGTGCCCTTGTCAGAATTAACATGGGTCTAAACATACAGCACTACAACAAACAATAATCTCACAACAACCACAACTACCACCAACACTAATACCATCGACTCAAATAATGTAAATGTCTCCTCACCCGATTAACACACCATTACCCTACCGCCAACATCATCACCGTAGACACTAGTGGTACTCAGTACTGACACCAACATTGTTAAATACAAAACAAACCAATCCACTACCAGCAACACACCATCACTATGCCGTCCATCATTAGTACCCGCCCCTCCCCCTCACTGCCAGGACTAATACAGTAACTACTAATAGTAACATCAGTAAAACTATCAAAGAAACAAAGAAGCAACACCAAGCTAGCGTCAATCAAAACTGGTAGAAGCCAGAATGGAAAGCAGCCATTAACAATCGGCCAGTT
>OZ024754.1:45749731-45754731 GCA_964016885.1 Eledone cirrhosa
TCAGATGAACAGAGCACTCGTCGTCGTAACCGACGGAGTGCCTCATAACATTAAGTTATGTTACGCATATTCTGAGTTCAAATCTTGCTGGTGTTATTAAAACAATTAGTAGTTATTGATGTTGTTTAGATATTAATCAATTTTTGTATTCAATGACATTTAATTTTGTCTTAACCAACTCTAAATGTTCTATATAAAGGCCTATATTACATTATTATTCGTACCAACCGACAGGCTGAAGTCATGCTGTGGTACCGCCATATTATGCCCGATATCCTTCCTCATATAAGAAGGTGTCTTTTCAAGATAAGGAAAGAATCTCAGTAGGTTCAGAAGCGCCAGTAATTGATTAGTGGTGATTAAAAATGCAATATCTGTTCCCAATAGTTAAGCAAGAAATCAATAATTATAGAGCGAAAGCGGGAATAGATAGAGTGAAAAACACGAGCATAACTTTGTCATTAAAGACGAAGGTTATATATATATATGTGTGTGTGTGTTCTTTTTTTTTTTGAAGACCCAGTGATAAACAGGCGAAAATTCATAGTGATTAGACTCACTTTTTTAGCCTTAATAGAAATGAATACTAAAACTCTACTACGGTATTGGCTACTCCTTTACCTCAGCCGTCAATCACATACGGATATATATATATATATATATATATAGAGAGAGAGAGAGAGAGAGAGAGAGAGAGAGAGAGAGAGAGAGAGAGAGAGATTTCTTACTAAAATGTAGAAATGTTGAATAAGGTGTTAGGAGCCACCTCTGGTAAAATTTAATACTATTACGATATATATATATATATTGTCAGTCTAAGCATACACTTAGTGCTGTAACTATTGTCATCGGGAGATTTGCATTGAAGCGAGGTTAACAAATGAAACTCTTAGCAAGTAATCTCAACAGGCAGCTGTAGCGATATAATTTCTATCAATGTCTGAAAGTAAACTACTGGGAATCCATACAACTGATGACAAATGAAGATCTTTTGTGTATATCAGTGATTGACTCTAGTTTACTTATTTTATTTCCGTTTAACGCATTCCATGCTTTAACTTTCTCGTTCTATCCATTTCCATCTGTCGGTTTCTCCTCTTATAGCCATATGTCTTCTGTATTTCTTTTCTAAGCAACAATCTGTCATTGTTTGTGAATCTCTCAGTTCCACTTTCTATTTTCTATTTATCCGGTTTCTGCCCTATATTTCTGTCATCCATCCCTCATTTTTCTATGCAAGAAATGTATACCTATATATACATACATAGATTTATACATATGTATGTACATATGTTCAAACAGTCAAACACTCGGATACACTGAGATAAACTTACACACTATCTCATATATATATATATAAGAAAAAGTATGACCCCGACGGCAGAGCTCAAGCCGTTTCGACGGCTATTTCTGGACTAAATTAGAATTTTTAGCCTGGTGAATAAATAGCCGAACTTGTCAAGTGGGTACTTCCTTATATGGGAAGATTGTAGTTGTCAAGAGGATTGGTTAAAATTTGTTGTAAACACAAATAAGTCTATCATGGCATTTGGTGTGAGGTAGGGGTGGCTGAACTTGCCTGTAGAACAATAATAACTTGCATCATTTATTTATTCTGCTCATCTATATATATATATATATATATATATATATATATATATATATATATTATATATATATATATATATATATATATATATATGCTTATACATGCACAAAGGTATGTAAAATTTTGATCACACTGCCTGAAACCGCTTGGCGCTGCGGTCAGGATTTTACCTATCTCTATACCCATTCTGCATCTCCCCCTGCATTGAGTATTCCCTTGGTTAGTGGTCCTCCCTGTCTCAAAGGCGGAGACTCTCTCTCTTTCTCTCTCGCTCTCTCTCTCTCTCTATATATATATATATATATATATATATATATACTGCATACAGGCCTATAAACACACGGTTATACATATATTGGTTGACAAACAACACATAAATATATATATATATATATATATATATATATATATATATATATATATATATATATATATATTACAAAATCTTAAAATTTATATCTTTTGAACATTGGATTTGTTGGACAGTAATTGAATTCTAAATGGATCTTAATGAGGTTTCTATGACGTCCATTGTAACTGACATATTTGAATTATCTTTAATGTTGTATAATATTACAGACTTAGCTAATGTTTCAAGGACCGGTATTTAAATATGTACAAATCAAAATTGGATTAATTTGGTGTCGTTGTTGTTAGTGATTTTGTGGATTCGTGTGACGACTACGCCTTTATTGGATTATTTTATTATCTTCCTTGGTGTTATTACACTTTCTTGATGTTAGTTAGCAAGAATATACTTGCTGGATTTATTAAGATACATCTGGGGCAGAAGCAAAAATATTTGTATGATTTTTGCTCTTGAGAAATAATCACGTTTTGCCATTGTATTTGGTTTTCTATCAATATTTAAGTTTAATACAATGTACTTTCATTTTTCCGTTGATCTCTCAATAAGTCACGTGGACTGGCTCATATAGGTTGTTTTATGTTATTAGTAATAATTTGCATACACAGTCTATTGTCCATCATTAACAAATTAATCATGTTAGATATCAAAACTGTTTGCTTTTTTGTTGTTTAGCTTTAATGTCAATATTGGTTTCTTTTAAACATTATCAGTTAACGTATGTGATCTAATATTCAACTCGTTTTTTTACATTAAAATGCTTCTCTTTGTCTTAAAATATTAGTTTATATCCATTGTTATGGGATTGATAAACATCAATTTACTACAGTAAATAAATTATTTGCTTATATTAAACAACGTAGGTCGATGTAAGCAACTGCTCTACTCATAAGATTTCTGGCCTTTCACCAATTCTAGAATTCATTCTTATTTTTGTTGCCGGTGGTGACTGTGGTGATATTGGTGGTGGTGATGGTGGTGGTGATAAGGATAAGATGTATGATGATAACGATCGTGATGGTGGTGTTGAATATATTGGTGGTCATGATGATGATAACAAGGTGCATGATGATAACGATCGTGATGGTGGTGTTGAATATATGTTCCAAAAGAGAGAAAATAATAAACACAAACAAAACAATTAAATGCTTCCTGGCCGATTCTGAATCCTCTAAAATTATCAAAATGATTATCCGTCAGCCATTCATTGCTTTTAACACATTATTTCAACTACGTTTAGTTATGTGCTCCATTCATTCGTATAGCTCTAGTGATTTAATCAACGTTAAGCCAGGGCTGGGAATATCCAGGATATTAGACAAGAGAGCTAGCTATGGAGTTGGAGTAATGGAAGGGACATTTGATTGAAGCTTAATTGAGCAGGATCTTTCATCACATGATTCTGCTTTACTTCACCTGTCTCTGAGAGATATGTTCGGTGTAATAGGTTACGATGTGTTTGATCTTATCGCTTTAATCGTTAATCGACTGAGAGACAACTCTATGCTTGGAATAGAAATACTAGTGTTTCATAAGTTTTTATCCATTGAGGAATTTGAACTTAACAATGTAGCTCGACGAAGCAAGTATTAATTTATTTGTATAGGGATTCCATGACGACTACTACTAAAGTGATACTGCTTCTACTCTCTGTATATTCTATAGTGTGGTCTTTACAAACCACCTAGACAAAGTGTGATCTGTAAATATTAACAAGACTTACGGAAATGTGGTTATGTGAAGGCACACAGACATCAAATACATTATTTTACGTTTAGAATGAAAAACAAGACATAAAATTACCTCACTACACCAATACATCTTGAGTTTAAAATCTAAGCAAACAGATTACAGTTCAGTATGATGGTTTCGTAAATGGGGACTACGGATTCAATCTACAATGATTATTCTTGAGTAGCTTCTAAATGTGCTAATATAAATATATATATATCAGAGAGAGAGAGAGAGAGAGAGAGAGAGAGTACACCATATATTATCATGTTCCTAGTGGTGGGATTCTATTGTTTTCTGTATTTGTTTACGTAAACGCTCTGCTGACCTGATCGAAAGACTTCCTTTGTCGACCATGTCACTATTTTCTAATATTTCTATCATGCTTCTTTCCAACGGCTTGTTCAGGTCGTCGTGCAGCCTGGGTGCAATATTGCAATATTCAATATTATACAATAACACCCTTATACAGAAAATTGTATTGTCCATGATGGCTGAGAAGGATCATAATGATTTCGTCCGTTCATCTCACACATTTCGCTTTTTACAGTGTACCACTTTGATATATATATATATATATATATATATATATATATATATATACACTTGTGTTATATGATGATAATAATGTGTGACCGTTTATTTATACGTATATATATATATACATATATGGGTGTGTGCAGGTCGATATGCATGTATACAGGCTTGCGAATGAATATGAATATAAATATGTATCAAATTAAATTGTTCTCACCGAATATTTCAAGAGAATCATTCATATTTCTATATTAGTATTTCAAAATTAACCGTTCCTGGTACTTCGTTTCATCTGAATCTATTAGTCTTTTTCTCCAGTCATATAGAATATATGACCCAGGGGTATTCCACTGCCGCACGTCTATATGGTAGTGAAATAATTGACCCAATAGCGCAATCAATCTTTCATGAAATCTAACGAAAGATTCTGGGTACCCCATGATGAATTCGGCTTTTGAATAATAAACAATAATGTGTAATAATACCCTAGAGCGTATAGATGAAAACGTGACATCCTTATGTTTAATAAACCTCGTGACATCATTACGTTTATTAAGCCTCGCTGTGAAATTGCGTAATTGCTTGTTAGACCACACAGTTTTCATTAGCGGAAGATGAAGTTTAAGCCGATTAGTTTCGTCGTATTTTCCACTCATCGATATGCACATGCTTTGATGTAAAATGCAGAAAAATATTAGATCGAAACTACTTATCGGAATGTGAGCAATACGGAGAATCACACAATGATGTCATTCA
>OZ024754.1:45767231-45782231 GCA_964016885.1 Eledone cirrhosa
AACACCATTTAATAGAAACAGAGAAACACTTTTAGATTGAGAAGAATGAATGGAATTTAAAATAAGAAAATATTTTTAAAAAACGTAGAAAGAACGGAATGGCAAAGGGTCTCGTGTCACAGAAGAATGAGGAGGGGTAAGGGGGTGCTTTATTTGGCTCTGGGCCTAGGGCGTAGCGGTAAAGAGGCTGCACCCCGCGGGAAGGCTCACATTATTTTACCACCATAAATAAGAATCAGCGTCAAATTTTCCCCATATTCGTTTCATGGGGGTGGTATCCGTCGCCTATCTCCCCAAAAGATATAATACATTCCCTAATTTCAAATAGATATTGTTTATTTGTCTACCATAAACATATTTCCTGATTTTAGTCGTAACGTGTTTTTAAATCATTTAGTCTCGTGATAGTTGCTTCTAAACTTGGTTTTCTTTTTTCCTATTTTTTTTATATAATTATATTTAACGTATAAATCTTGTTCTCTGCCGTCCTTAACACATTTGCCGCTATTTTATTGAAAGCTATTCATATCGATGCTTATTCAGCTTGTTCAAACCTATTGTTTCTCTTGCTCTTTGCATTCCTTCATTAATGACTGCTAGTCTTTTTTTTTTATTATTTTCATTCTTCTCTCCACATCACCACTATCTCTCATTTCACTGTTATTTTCACACATGTATTATAGACCAGTTATCGTGATTGTCTCTTTCATGTTTTCATAATTGCTTATGTAAGTGTTGACAGTATCGAAGTTAATGTTTAATGTTATTGATTTTATTTAGCCAATTATTACCAATAAATAATGATATCTGTTTCATTTCCTATTCAGCAAAAGAGGAAATTGCTTACGACTATTATAGAAATTGTATTTCCTCAAAATACATGTACAGAGCTAAGGCAAACAAAAACCTCTAACATCTCTGTTGTACAATTTATCTCATCTTTACCTCGCAGACATAATGGCAGAAACAGCCAACAGCATTTTTTGCATTAACCATTCTACTTGACAATGGATTCCTTTTTTCCTGGCAGAATATATTTATTCCATTTTGGTCCAGAAGAGCGGCATTCCGCGAATCATCGACACTTGACCGATGCGAACCTGAGTCTGCTCGTTAATGACTATCACTTAATTGTCTTTTGCCTCTCTATATTGTGGTGGCAGTCCAAAGAGCTAGATAGTAGATTCACTGTGAATATGAATTAATTTCTTACAGAAAACGTCAAAAGCCTGTCTCAAGTCCTGTGGTGCATTAGGCTAGTGTTTACCCCGATTTCCTTGGCGTTAAGCGCCTCAGAGCCTCAGAATAAGAAACACCTATCTCAACAAGATGCCAGTCCATCGCATATTTAAACCCGCAGCTGCTGCTATTATTCAACGTATATATATATATATATAGATATATATATATATATTGTTGGGCGGGGTTTAGTGTCTGTGTGTAGGTACGTCCATTGCATATGTATTAATGTATAAATATGTACGCTAGTTTCCTTCTTCACTTCAGAATGATAAATCATCAATATTGCTACGCATAGCAGCAACATAGTTCTATCTTCTATTGTCTTTCTCTTCTTCTCTTACCATGTTTATGTGTCAAGATAACGTCAGCCTTTTCTATAGGAGTATTCTTGACATATTTTAGCAAATGTCGACATGGAAGACATCGATGCTTGAACCAACTTGATATTATTTATTCTCCAGCATGTCAACTATCTTTCGAAATCTTCAATAGTCCCACAGTTAATAACATTTTTTCTGCAATAAATGTTATATTCTTTCTCTATACACAGGCCCGCACAGCATCGCACATACAGACATATATCATGTGTATGTATCTCTCTCTCTCTCTATATATATATATATATATATATATATATATATATATATGTATATATAAGATATATATATATATAAGATATATATATATATATATATAAGATATATATATATATATATATCTTATATATATATATATATATATATCTTATATATATATATATCTTATATATATATATATATCTTATATATATATATATATCATATATATATATCTTATATATATATATCTTATATATATATATATATCTTATATATATATATATCTTATATATCTTATATATATATATATCTTATATATATATATATCTTATATATATATATATATATAAGATATATATATATATATATATATATCTTATATATATATATATATATATCTTATATATATATATATATATATATCTTATATATATATATATATATCTTATATATATATATATATATATCTTATATATATATATATATATATATCTTATATATATATATATATATCTTATATATATCTTATATATATATATATCTTATATATATATATATATATCTTATATATATATATATATATATATATATATATCTTATATATATATATATCTTATATATATATATATATATATATATATATATATATCTTATATATATATATATATATATATATATATATATCTTATATATATATATATATATATATATATATATATATATATATATATATATATATATATCTTATATATATATATCTTATATATATATATATATATCTTATACATATATATTTTATATATATATATAAGATATATATATATCTTATATATATATATATCTTATATATATATATATCTTATATATATCTATATCTTATATATATATCTTATATATATATATATATCTTATATATATATATATATATCTTATATATATATATATATCTTATATATATATATCATATATATATATATATATATATCTTATATATATATATATATATATATCTTATATATATATATATATCTTATATATATATATATATATATCTTATATATATCTTATATATATATATATATATATCTTATATATATATATATATATATATATATATATCTTATATATATATATAGAGATGTGAGAAAAACCACAGACCCTCCATCTCAACTCTGCGAAACCGGTAAAGGAACCAAATAAATATATATATATATTTTTTTAAATAAGACTCCAGTTGCATTTACGATTTCATCTTTTTTTCTTTATACTTTCACTCGTGTAGGACACCTCGGTTATTTTTCATTTTGTAAAAAAAAAACTCACTTTCTAATATATATATATATATATATATATATATATATATTTATACGTTTATGTGTGTTCTAGCATTTGTGAAAGTGTGTGTAAAACTGTTTCACGTGCTAGATAGGAAATTTACTGCTTTATATCATATTTATAGATAATATATTGGAGAGCCGACAGGATATCCCAAATGAAACAATTATAGACGATAGGACTGGTTTTCTCAAAGATCAAACGACATAAAGCAAAAATGCCGTTATACGTTGCTTTTGCCGCCGTCGTCCTCTTTTTTCTTTCTTCTTTCTTTCTGTCATTGGTGACTGGCTCTATATGGACGTTTCATTTGATTCAATGAATAAATTAATTGTTTCTACTTTAGGCACAAGGCCAGCAATTACCCAGTGCATTACTGGTAATGCTGTGCAAAAATGAACACCTTCTTCACACATTCTTTTCATAACACCTTGGACATCATCATCAATATTTCTGGAGCCACTGGATCAGTCTGGGTCTTACAACATATACCCTCATCTACGTGGCTCCTACATACTGTGTCCAAGTGTCTACATTCTACTGTTATCACTGCTTTCAGTTGTAACTATCTAGATGTTCTCTCGGGTTTGTTTTCCTCCTACGTGCTCTTTAAATGTCCATAGTTCTGTAGGTTACGCTAAAGGAAATAGTTGCGAAACCTCGGGTATTAATCTCTCCATTGGCCTGCAACGTTTCTTCTTCACATTCCTTTGGCAGTCCTTCATTAACACCTAGTAGTCCTTCACCCCATCTCTCTCTCTCTCTCTCTCTCTCTCTCTCTCTCTCTCTCTCTCTCTCTCTCACTCTCTCTCTCTCTCTCTCTCTCTCTCTCTCTCTCTCTCTCTCTCTCTCTCTCTCTCTCTCTCTCTCTCTCTCTCAATCATTACCTTCAATCATTACCCCATTCAATCATTACCTTCTTGCTAGCTATTTTCAAACCTTAATTCCTAACGTATTTTCAAACCTCAATCCCTAATTCTAGCGTATCTTCAAAACAAAAAAAAACAAAATCCTTTCCTTCTTCCTTCTTCGAAGGCATGGGGCGGTCAAACGCCTAACACACACAGCCATCATGCGCCCCCCCCCCCTCTCTCTCTCTCTCTATATATATATATATATATATGATAGGAATTCACTTCGCCAAATTTCATTGCTTGCTGTCTCTACCCACGATATTCATGTAACGTAATGTACAGATTTCATTTCTCTCCCTCCACAAATCTTAATTCTAGCGTATTTTCAAAACAATCCATATTTCATATCAAGTCCAAATAGCCAATCTATCGCTAAAACAAACTACATTCTCTGTTTCTATTAATTGTTAAATACGAAAGTTTTTGGTCGTATTCAACAGAACAAATTTTGTATTTTTGTTAATCGCTTGTTAAATGCAAGGACCCCATTCAATCATTACCTTCTCTCTCTCTCTCTCTCTATCTATCTCTCTCTCTCTCTCTCTCTCTCTCTCTCTCTCTCTCTCTCTCTCTCTCTCTCTCTCTCTCTCTCTCTCTCTCTCTCGTTCTCTCTCTCTCTCAGCTCTTCATCCTCTCCTCCTAGAATGAGCTGTCTTGATACCTCAGAAACCAAGATGATATCTGGTCTTAACGTGATCTGAGTGGTGTGTGATGTCATTTAGAGCGTCTTTTCCAGGTCAGCTGTCAGTAATTCAATTGTGTTGTACCAGGTAAACCCGTCCAGCAATCTTCGATCGTTCACCATATTTAACAAACAACATCTTCCGAACTGTAATATATATTTGCTTGCCCTCTTTGCTCCCTTTGTTGATTGTTTCACCGTTGGTTGTAGGAACCTGATCACGTCTCCGGTGATAGCATCGTACGGCCAAGTAGCAAAACAGTGACTTACGGTGTGATTAAATGTTCCTGCTTTGAAACAAAAGATCGTTTTTGCACTCTTCCCCAGAAAAACAAGTCAGCTACTTGATTAAAAAACCTGATCCTTAGCCCATATATTAGTTATAAACACACGCAATAAGCACGAAAGAAGATCACATAGCTTGAAACCCAATGTTTTCAAGTAGATATCTTGTACGCATGCACAAACACACGTATATAGATGCGCATTACATATACTCACATACATAGACTCTAAAATGAAAAGAGATAACATAGCTAGCTAGATAGATAAATACATACATACATACATACATACATACATACATACATACATACATACATACATACATACATACATACATACATACATACATACATTCGTACATACATACATACATTCGTACATTCGTACATACATATCTGTGAGTGTGTATATATGTCGAAGTGTGTCTACCAGAGGCTCCTTCACAGATCGTGTGTGTGTATCTACAAAATTGTGTGCCTGTATGTATTTTATACGTACGTATATACACATATAGATAGATAGATAGATATATGTACTTTCATTTACTGCAGTATTTTGCATGTCTTCACTTCTTCAGAATAGTAAATCAATATTCACCAAATGAATAGCAGCAATATAGTTCTATCTTCTATTGTCTTTCTCTTTCTCCTTCTCTTCTTACCATGGTTATGTGTCAAGCTAGCGTCAGTCTTTTCTATAGGAGTATTCTTGACATATTTTAGCAAATGTCGACATGGAAGACATCAACGCTTGAACCAACTTGATATTATTTATTCTCCAGCATGTCAACTCTCTTCTTCATCTTCAATAGTCCCATAGTTACTAACATTTTTCTTTTAAACACACACATATATACATACATACATACATACATACATACATACATACATACATACATACATACATACATACATACATACATGCATATGTATGTATATACACATGTATGCATATGCATGTATGTATGTGTGTATATATATATATATAATTTTTTAATGTGGAATGCAGGAAGCGTCCACACGCTGACTCTAATGATATTTTCGAAAGTAAGTTTTTATCCTCACCGAAGTGTATTGGACATGGTTGTAATGACTGTGTGTCACTAGTATTTATGTAGCATACATACCAACCTCTAAAACCCAAACGGGGAGTACCATGAAAAAAGGTGCCCCAAAACGGGGAGAAAATAGGCAAAATGGGGAGATTTTATATAATGAAAGCTATATCGATTTTTACATGAGAAGACATCTCTGACCCACCCTAAAGTGAATGGGAGATCTCCCCGTCGGACAGAGAGAGTTGACAGGTCTGTTATAGAAACAGATGGAATGTAGTTACGTTGTTTTTAAATATCAACAATATATCTGAAGGAATATAACTCAGTTGAGAGATCTGCGTATGTTGTTTGTTATGTAAGGTAGTGTGTTGAAATAATTTAATTAAATATATAACCTTTGATAGGTAGATAGGTTGGTTTGGGGATAGGTAGGGGGTAGGTGGGTTGGCTTCTGGATGTGTTTGGGGGGTAGGTGGTAGGTAAGAAGGTAGGTTGGTCGGTTAGTTTTTGAGGCTTTTGAGTAGTTGGGTAGGTAGGTAGCTATGTAGTTTGGTTTGTTGGTTTTGTGGTGTAGGTGGGTTTGTAAGTAGCTATGTAGGTAGATAGGTAAGTAGGTAGTTTTTTGGGGGGGTAGTTTTTGGGGGGTGGGGTAGATAGGGAGGTAGGTAGGTATTTTTTGTGGGGGGGTGTAGATAGGTAGGTAGGTCGTTTTTTGTGGTGGGGAGGTAGATAGGTAGGTAGGTAGATATTTTTTTGGTGGGGGGTAGATTGGTAGGTAGGTAGCTTTTTTCCAGGGGGGGGGGGGTAGATAGGTAGGTATGTATGTATGGGGGGGTAGATAGGTAGGTAGTTAGGTATCATCTAGATGTAGATATGGTGTCAATTTCAATTTAACTTGTCCATAATTCTTTCAAAAGAAACCATATTCAGAGTAGGAAAGTACTTAAGTCACTTCTGGTAATGACTACAAATAAAATGGGATGAATTAATGGTAGTGTTGAAAACCTCTTACATTAATGAGCTACATACAATTGGAAGGTATTATGATGTTCCAATATTATCGCCAATAATGGGTTAGAATCTATATAGAATATATTGTGAATGGTGCTCTGAAATGTTGCCTTACGAAGAGTAATAAGCATAGATTAGATATTATGATTTCTTACTCGTACCTTAGAATTAATAGAGTTCTATAGGCCATCTTGAATTGTAGGCTTTCTTTGTGTTACCTCATTCAATTAACTCTCTATAAAGACTGTAATAGTTAACTATTATACTTCAAGATACTTGACAAAAGTATGTGAATGAATGTTAATGTACCTGTATATCGAAATCAAAAAGCAGCTGTAATGGGTACTGGTGTACGAAAAACCAGCGACCAATATGTTACAGGTATTCAAGCAGGTTCACCTGATTCCATTACGAGCGACCCACTATAATGTTCATATAGCTGCTTAGGTTAGATAGAAGCTGCATCATCCTCACCCTGGAGTATAGACTACAAAAGACACAACCTCTTTCACTAACATATAAATAAGACCATTAGAAAGACTATATTTCTTATCAATTTGTAGATTTTAAACCTCTGCTCCTCTCTTTATATCATTTTCCGATTCTCGCGAGATGTTTAAGCATTATTGTTTACTGCACCAAACCACGAGTCGTGCTCTCGTCCTCTATTACTCCACCAACAGTCTGGAAGACCCTACAGAACAAATCATTAGTGCTGCCTTTCCCCCCATCTGCCTGAACCATAAAAATAAATATTTTCTGGTATGAGACAATTTCGCAATCGGAACAAACAAGAGATACACTTTCCTTGTAATATAAATCTCATAAATGAATATTTACCATAATAAACTGTTATTCCTCTGTCCCGTTCATTGTTCGTGTAGGTAGAAAGTCCTATAATAAAGATCTGTGGTGTATTAATGTAGAATCGACATCATTCTTTGCAAATAAGTGTTTTAATTAGCTAAATAAGTTAATATTCAGCGTTAGAAAACATAAAAAACATTTTTAATAGATTTCTTTTCCTTTTCACTTTATAACTTGGATATTTTCCATCAGTATATATTTTCGTTTTATAACTTGGACACATTCCATCACTACATATTTTCATTTCCACCCCGAAGGACGGTAGCAACATTACGCAATTTCAATATAAGCAAGAATTAAAATTATAAACAAAAAATAGGAATAAAATTTAAAAAATAAAGCGTAGAAAAAAAAAGAAATATGTTTAAGGGCTAGAAGGCTTCGTGGTCTCAGTGGATAGAGTGAAGAAGACGTTGTTCCAGAGAACGGTGATGGAGAGGCGTTGGGACAGCCACTCCATCTCATGGGGCCCAGTGCGGCGGAGAGCCAACTCCGCCCCGATCGATAAATTAAAATTATCGCAGGAATCATAAAATGTAATTGATCGAACGAATTTTAAATTTTGGTCGTCTGTAATTTCTTTAATTGATTGATAATCTAATCACCTATACCACACAGGTCCGCTATTTGAGTGTCAGTCTTATCCACAACACCAGTCAAATATGTCCTCTTATTACAATTAGGATGTGTCCTTCCTTCCTTCAGCTCCTTCCTTCTTTCCTTCCTTCAGCGTCTTGCTTCTTTCCTTCCTTCTTCAAGTAGATATTGAGACGATAGTGTACACACACACACATGTATGTATGTGTGTATGTATGTATATATATATATATATATATATATATATATACATACATTGCATTAAAACTTGTCATGATATAAGCATTGAAGAACAACAGAAAAATAAAAAGACCATAAGATTTTCAAGACCTCGGTGTCACAATG
This sequence comes from Eledone cirrhosa, assembly GCA_964016885.1. NCBI lineage: Eukaryota > Metazoa > Mollusca > Cephalopoda > Octopoda > Eledonidae > Eledone > Eledone cirrhosa. Next base: position 45,776,145 of record OZ024754.1, read on the forward strand.
AATGTGGTTGCTGATGAAGGATATTAATTCTGAAATACAGCAATCGTGCAACAGTATTGAAATCCTTTCTTAAAATACACACATTGAGCTAAATTGTATGTTTATTATATATAGCAGGATTTTAACAATTGAAAACAGCAGTAAAAATAGAAATTTAATTATTTGAAATGTTTGTCAATAGAAATCACATTAAATGAGAATGGCGCAGCTTGTCTTCTCGCTTCATCATAGAAGCCGTTCTAATCATAATACACTATAATGATTAATTCATTACTAATGTATTTGCATTGTTTTGTTTTTTTATATGGTTAGAGGTTATTTAGATCCTATATATAAATTATTGATCTATCGGCATCGTCTACAGTATTATTATAATTATTGGTCTGAACGGACGTCTTTTTGCTCGCTCTCGTAAGTCTATTTATTTACCTGTCAAAACTTATTTATTGAATTGTTTGTTACAAGCCCTTGGAATTTTCCCTGTGAAGGGGAAAGTATAATATTTGGCGAAATTAACAGAAATTGATACAACAGACACCACCACAAACAACGTGAACAAAGAAAACAATGACAACAACTCTGAGAACTCGGCAACTCGGCACCTGGAGAAGCAAGTCCATGCCGTCCAACAGCGTCGTTGGGCGCTGGTCGGACGGACCGGTAAAGTTGCTCGGGGTTTGGTTTGGGTCAGACCTCCAGGTGGATAAGAATTGGGACGAGGTGACGGGCAGGATAGCCAGTATCACCCAGAAATGGGCTGCGAGAAAGCTATCACTGAAAGATCGGGCGGAGGTGGCGAATGCGTACATCGCGTCCGTCATCTACTATCGTCTGACGGTCGTCCCTTGCCCCCGTTCGCGCCTCGCCATCTTGGAGCGGCTCCTCTTCAAATCCTTGTGGAGGGGTCAGGTTCTGTTGGTGAAGTAGTCCATCTGCTGCCAGCACCCTCTACGTGGAGGGCTTGGCATGCCGTGGCTAATGATGCGCAGACACGCGCTGAGGCTGCGGCATCTCCAGATATTCTGCCTAAACTGTGAACAGGTCTGGTCGCCGTTTGTCAGACGGGCCTTTCCGCAACTCGTCTCTTTGACTGAGCTGCAGTCCTGGGTCAAGAAGAGACCGAGACGGGGGACTGGCATCTGGAATGTTGCCAGGCACTCATTGCCCTCTACTAGGCGGGAAATGCAGTCAGTGAAACTTCCACTTTCGAGTTCTATAGAGGAGTAGTGGCGGGCAAGTGCGACGACGAAGTCGAACTAACCAGTCTGGACTTTCGAGCCGGGGACGATGGATAATTTCCAAACATCCCTCGCTTGGCAGCGCTACCGGGGGGGGGGCACTGCCTGTTCGAGATAAACTCTATAGGCACGGAAGCGCTGTCAGACGGACCTGTTCGGGATGCGCGCAGAGCGACGAAACCTTTCTGCTCGCACTCGTCCAGTGTCCGTGAATCACTGACTTGTGGAGTTATGTCGAACAGCTGTTGTTGCGTGTAGAACGGATCCGGATTTGTGGTAATGGTAGTAGTCTTATTTATGGACAGATCTGTGCAACATGTGTGTGTACACTGTGATTTTCAGGTTGTTCTTAACGTATTGAAGATACTCTTCGTAATATAAGCAGTACCGGGTAAAGGTATGTGACGGATGTGGTTCTGTTAATGTATCTTTCCGTGTGTATTTTTCACCATTCACATATATTTGTAAGTCCTGGGGTTTTAGTTATGTATCTGTCTGTATTTATATCATTCCCATATCACCTATTTTTATAGCTATTGTTTCTGTATTCATTATCGGTATTCCGGTTATTTCTATCTCTGGATCTTTATATTTGAATTATTTCTACATTTTCTCAGTAGATATATTGTCGTCTGTAGGGATTCATACATCAATTAGAAGACACTTTTCTTTCTTTGTGGTCTTTGACTATAATAATATCGATCGATTGGCTTTGATCTCCCTGTCTATATGTATTGGCATATTCCAGACTATGGTTGCTTTATCTGACACATTTTTTGGTGTGTCTATTCTTGCTGTTGTTGTTGTTGTCATTGTTATTATATTATCATCATCATTATTATTATTATTATCGAGAGCGGTGGATTGGCAGTATCAGTAGATCGTCGGACGCCATGATGTGTGGCATAGTGTTACGACCTTTTATGTTCTGAGTTCAAATCCCGCCGAGGTTATCTTTGCCTTTCATCCTTACGGGGTCGATAAAATAAAGCACCAGTAATGCACTGTATATGTATGTATAAGTAGTATATATATATATATATATATATATATATATATATACAGAGACAGAGAGAGAGAGACCCATAGATAGATAAATATCAAATGTAATGCATATATAACTGAACATAAGGTTTACTGTATTGCTACTTCGGGTTTCACAACGTCGGATAAATAATAAGAAATTGATGAAACTCTGAACCTTTCCAGCTTTAGTTTTGTTGCCATTTTTGTGTTGAATATCAAGAGTTGATTTTATGGCAGTAGTTATCAGTGTGGCGTTTTTTACTGTTTCTACGTATGTTGCAATGTTCTGATGTGACTGGTGTTGTGCCGCTACTATTGACCTATATTATGTTTCATGATTTTAACCAATTTTTACCTGTAACGAAATTTGCCGTAGGAATTTGTTCCTATATATATATATATATATATATATGCGTGAATCTAATACTCACAGTTTGTACTGCACTCTTCGTTATTGTTTTTGTTTTCTGTTTTAACTATATATATATATATATATATATATATATATATATATATATACACACTATATTTATTGCTATATTTTGAGTGAGTGTATTGGTTGTTTATTGATATTGTATTTTCCTGCTGTCCATGGTGAATATTCTTCTTTATTATTTTGTCGATGTTTTCTGTTAATTTCCAAATATATTGCGATAAGTATGATGCATTCCCTTAGCAATAGCTTCGAAATATTGGATATAACATATTTATACATGCTAGCCATTGACTGATTTTAATTTCCGTGCCATCTCTTGACAGAGCTAGAATTTTTATGACGCTGGCTAAGTTTTTTGAAATCTTTATTTAGTATGAAGCATAATGGGTTATCGAAACCTGATTGGCCGGGTATGCATGTTTATTGAAGGTGCTTATACAATATTTATAAATGTTGTTTTCTAAGTTTTCATTGTAATTGTAGCTTAATATTATTCTTAATAAATATATTGCAATGTTTGTGAAAGCTGGGGACATATTTCATGGTCTCTGGACACTGTATATATATATATATGTGTGTGTGTGTGTTAACATACTGGATAATCCAAAAGATCTTTATTATTCTCTTGGTACTTTTATTATATTGTCAAGACCTGTTAATCTACTGGTACTCTCATGTCAAACAGTCTTTTTTGGATTATATCCTGGAAATTGACTTAATATTCCTGTCTAGAGATGCAATCATGTCGGGTAGATAATTGGAATTAACCTTTCTGTATAACAATTCCTCATTCCATTTTTTTAAATTCTGAGAAGTTAATTTATAAACCAACAGTTTATCATGTCCCTTAGTCAGAAGGGCAAAACTGTACATTGCCCTTGTTAAAGCCTTCAACACAGGGGAAAAGTGTACAAGAAGGTCTACTCTACCTGATGGCCTGGGGTAAACGCTTACAATAGCGAGTACGCTGCTAAAAGTGGATAACTTTATTGTATAGAGAGTCAAGTGATAGAGTTAGTCTGAATAACGAATTATACGTACTTCCTAAGTAGATCAGGTCAGATGTTACACTTAGAAAGCGAAGAAAATGAACAAATACTGGCCCAAAGAATCAGCACACCGCTTTATAATAATTGTTTCTACTTTTGGCACAAGGCCAGCAATTACCCAGTACATTACTGGTACTTTATAATAATGTGATACTTTATTTATCGACCTTGGAAACAGGAAAAGCAAAGTGGGTCTCGGTGGTATTTGAGAACATCTACAATATACTACGTGATTAGTTCAATTTGTTCTGATCTCCAGAAGTTCATTAAATTTCCTTTATCACTTATAATTTTTGTTCATATGCTTGGTTATATCTAGTTTGTTATCTCAGCAATAACAGCGTAATTAAAACAGTTATGACTAATGCCATCTTTAGAATTCACTTTGTGACCACACACCCCACGCCCACACCCCACCACTACCACCATCGCCACCATCACCACCAACACCAACACCATCACCACCACCATTGGTGATATTGCTGAAACCGTTGAAATCATGCAAAAGTAATTTGGTGGCGTTTTTTTATTGTTGATAATGTTTTAGCAATTAATTTTGCTGTTGATGATATTGATGATGGTGGTGGTTGGAGGGGGGGTTCATGTTGATGGCGGTAGTGGTGAGGTTGGGGGATGTTGATGGTGGTAGTAGTAGTAACAGTGGTGGCAGTAGTGGTAGTAGTGCTGGTGGTGTTGGTGAATCTAATATTGGTATAGATGGCATTGATGATGATGATGGTGGTAGGAGTGATGGTATTGATGGTGGTGGTGGTGGTGGTGGTATTGATAGTGATATTGATGGTGACACTGATATGGATGATGGTTGTATTGGTGATGTTAGCGAGTTAGTTTACGTAATCGATAGCCCTGCTTGAATATAACATCGATATCTCCCTTTAGAATCTAAATTAATGGATTGATCGAGCAAGGTAGTTCTTGATACACAAAATTGCTGGATGGTCAGGGTTGGATTGCTTTTAATTATAGCTCTACTTTTTTTAAATTTGGACCTAAACTACAAGAAAGGCAACATAATAACCCCCTCGATACGACCATCAATTCCACCAGAACCAAAAGGCCCTCATCAAATCCAACGACACCCTCGTCTTCATCTTCACCAACACAACAAATACCACCACCACCACCACCATATTCAATGTAATCTATACCAATATTAGATTCTCCACCACCAATATCACTACCACCACCACCACCACCATCAATACCACCACCACCACCATCAATAATACCATCACCACCACCACCATCAATACCACCACCATCAGCATCATTAATACCACCACCACCACCACCAATACCACCACCACCATCATCAATACCATCACTCCTATCAACATCATCATCATCAATGCCATCTATACCAATATTAGATTCACCAACACCACCAGCACTAATATCACTACTACTACTACCACCACCATCAACAACATCACTAACTCCACCACCCCCACCCCCACCATCACCACGACCACCCCCATCACCACTACCACCACCACCATCACCATCAACAACAACATCACTAACTCCACCACCCCCACCATCACCACCACCACCCCCATCACCACTATCACCACCACCACTATCACCACTATCACCACCATCACCACCACCACTATCACCACCATATAAAAGTCAGTGCCGTAGAAATGTTATCCAACATGGCCGATTCTATCAAAAATTAGCTCGTTACAAGCTAATATTTTTTTATTCAATAATGGAATATCCAATCTCATTCTAATTGATTATTTTTAGGCATTTTCCTCTCTCTCTCTCTCTTTCCCTCCCCTCCCCCCTCTCTCTCTCTCTCTCTGTCTCTCTCGCCTTATGTATCTTTCTCTTTCTCTCTCTTTCTGTCTGCTTTTCTGTCTGTCTCTTTCTCTCTCTTTCTGTCTCTCTCTAACTATATCTCTCTCTCTCTTTCTGAGCCTCTCTTCCTCTTTCTCTCTGTTTTCGTCACTGTCTCTCTCCCCCTCTCTCTCTCCCCCTCTCACTTACTCTCTCTGACCTCTCGCACATTCTGATTCTCTCTCTCTCTCTTTCTTTCATACCCTTTTAATCTCATACTCTCTCTTTCTCTCACAAATGCTCACCTTTTCTCTCTTTCATTAACTTTTTATTTCTTTCCCTATATTTTCCTTTTAATCTCCTTCTCTTTCCTTCATTTACACCTTTCCATTTTTCTCTCTCACATTCTTTCACTCTTTAACAATCTCTTCCTCTCACGCAAGCGTCATACGCTTTCTACTCTCTCTCTATCTATCTATCTATCTATCTATCTATCACATTAATTGCTTGTTCCTCTCTTTCACTTTTGTCT
>OZ024754.1:45787231-45792231 GCA_964016885.1 Eledone cirrhosa
CACACACACACACACACACACACACACACACACACACACACACACACACACTCACATTTCCTGACTCTGGAAGAAATCTGCTGTGACTGGATGTGTTCCACCAGGTTTCAAAATGAAAAGATGAGACCCCCTGCAATTCCATTATGATTTACAAGTCTATACATAATCTTTAGATAGGAAAAAAGCATAATATGCATATTAATATGACATAACACAATATAATGTACTGTAATATGTAACCATGCTGTGACATATTAACTACATGTGTGTGTATGTGTGTGTCTGTGTGTGTATGTGTGTGTGTGTAACAATATCCGTAGAATATTCTGGTGGTCTGGTGAATATTGGGCCTTGAATTGTTGGGGAGCGCTTTTGTTCCTTGTATGAACATAAATATATATATATATATATATATATATATATATATATATATATATAATATTATATATATATATATATAATATTATATATATATATATAATATTATATATATATATATATATAATATTATATATATATATATATAATATTATATATATATATATATATATATAATATATATATATATATAATATTATATATATATATATATATAATATTATATATATATATAATATTATATATATATATATATAATATATATATATATATATATAATATTATATATATATATATATATAATATTATATATATATATATATAATATTATATATATATATATATATATATATATAATATTATATATATATATATATATAATATTATATATATATATATATATATATATATAATATTATATATATATATATATATAATATTATATATATATATATAATATATATATATAATATTATATATATATATATATATAATATTATATATATATATATATAATATATATATATATATATTATATATATATATATATATAATATTATATATATATATATATAATATTATATATATATATATATATATATATATAATATTATATATATATATATATATAATATTATATATATATATATATATATATATATAATATTATATATATATATATATATAATATTATATATATATATATATATATATATATATATATATATATATATATATATATAGACACGAGAACAAAACGAACACAGGGCGAATGAAAAAATGCATTTTACTTTCTCTTCAGCCATCTCTGAACAATGCACTTTCGTGCATAAGTATGATAGGCTGGTATTGCATGATATTGAGCTCAAGTTGCACGACGGCTTTGATGAAGCCACCGGGAGGATACATATGAGACAACACAGCAACATAGAGACAGGATACAACAGCTGAGTATCTTTCGACTACGACAGGATACGGTACAGACATGTTGTGCAACTGGGAACGACATAGAGAGGAAAATATAGTTTCCTCAAGAAAGAGGAGAGACGAAATAAATAGAGAGAGAGAGAGAGAGCGTTGTCGAGCTGAGAAGTAAAAGTTAGTTAGTCAAAGAAGCATACATCATCGCTGAAAATAGCAGCCACATAGCGAATTGAAGAACAATAGGGTTGTTCTAGAAATACTAGGAAAAGGAAAATGTGCTTGTAAAGATTTCAACGGTGTTGGTCTTTGTGTAGTAGGTATCTGGCATGAATCTACACAACAATATGTAGTGCGGTCCTTAGTGAAAGAAAATTCAATCCATTTGAGAGATTGAGATTTTTTTTTTTTTTTTTTTTTGCTCTTCCAAATTTTAGATAAATTTGTGTTTTCTAATCATAAAGTCTAATAAATAAAGATACAAAGGAAAGGACAAACATGTCGTGTTGATATTTCATATAACTTTGCAGAAATTGTGTTTATTTAATCACAAACATTAAACATCTAATTAAATATTATTACAAACAATTATTAATTTTCGTCGGATTCCAAAAACGCCGCTGAAGTTAAACGAAATCATAAAGGTGAGAGAAAAAGAAAATTTATGGTGTGTTTAGATAGTTGGTATATGTGTAGTTATAAATTACTGGATATTCATTATTTAGTTAGGTGTAACTATATGTTTGGCTATAACTCAATTAATATATTTACATGAGTAATATCAATATCATATATTAAAGTATTCCATCATCCATGTAGATTGAAGGAAATTTTACATGGCTGTACACAAGAAATCAGCTCCAATGTTCCCTTTATTTATGCAATCTTTTTGTCGTGTATTGAACTCGTATTGAGCGCTGAGTAATTGTTTAAATATCTAACGACAGCCAATCATATCACAATCATCTGTTTCAAGAGTGCTCCTGTTTTTTTGCCTATATAGTATGCTTCAGCTCAATTAAATCGGGATACAGAATCCGATCCATCAGGTTTGAAGTACAGACTCCATTTTCATATATAAATATATATATATATATATAAACAACTATATATATATCCTTCGAATGAAACAGTTCTAGTCCTGTCGAAGCCATTTCTATATTAAATATTTATACTCTGTTTTCCATTCTTTGGTTCTTTGCTAGATATATCTGCTGCAACTCAGAAGATATTTTATAGTTTACTTGTTGAAAATATCTAACACCATTTCCCTGTGTCTGTGATGAATATATTCGTTATATGCCAGATTTCGTACAGTCTCTTCTAAATGAAGTTATTGCTTTTCTCGTTTATTTTTCTGTCAAGTCTTGATAATTCATTTGGCGCAAGAGTTGAGAATATTATAAATTTAACTTATTACTGGATCAGATACAGTATTGACGCCTATTAACATGTTTTGTATTTAGCTTTCTATGAATAATTAATCTAATGCATCTATAATATTCCTTCCTGAGCTTTTCTTATATTTATGTTATGTAGGCTGTCTAGCTCATGGAAATGCCTGTATGTATGTGTATGTGTATATATCTGTGTATTATTAGTACATTACTTTCCTAGTCTTCATCTATTTGGTTTAGCTGTCTTATCTCTTTGTTAGTATCAGACATGTCATCAGTGTTCTTAATTTCATTTCCCTCTTCAAGATGGTATTCGTACATTTCATTGTACCTGAATCACATCAATTTCTCTACTAATTGAATGTACTGATAGCAGTAAAGTTCATTTAGATTTTGGTCTGCTGTCTTTATATAGATGATTCCATTCAGTTAGTAAACCTATCTTGGTTAGATCCGGCTTAACATGTTAGATAAAAGACTTAGCGTTATGTAGAGATGTGTTTGGAATAGGGACTCCCCTTCTACTTTTCCTGTTCTTATAGAAGAATATCTGTTATTTTACCATGCCATCTTTTGTCTATAACTGCAGGATTGTTTGTCATTAATCCATGACGTGATCCAATGTATCAGTATTGGTGCCACCTTAAATATGGGGAATACCTCTAGAACCGACCACTGAGGAGACAGTCAAACGTCTCCTCTCAGTCCATCCATGTAATACACTAACATTTGTTTTACAATCTTCGCTAATGATGATCAATTAAATATCTTTTCTTAAGGAAATTCGGTGTCTTTATTTGTTTTTTGTTTGTTTGGTTTGTTTTTAAGACATTTATTTATCTCAAACGATTGTGTTGGTGACAAGATGCTGAACTTTCTCTGTGGATCGCAGTAACTATCAAAGACCTGCAGCTGTCCATCCTCTAAGTCTCACTTCTCAGCGTCACCTCTATTGACCGAGAGAAGGCCAAAGACCAATACAGTTTGTCACCGTTATTATCACAGGAGACACCAGAACTGAAATAAGTCTTGTACTGCTTTAACATTGCTTGAAGACTTTCTTTTAGGTGTGGTATAACTGCAAAGCACTACATGAACAGGTTTTCAAGACTGACAAGTTTGACCCACCTGTAGTATTAGTTTTACCATACCAGCACACGCCTTTTTCCAATTTTCCTGTTAGTGGCAACAGTCGCGGCGAGCTTAGTGACTAAGGTGTACAAGAAAGCCATGAGTTGGACTTGGCTGTCAGAATACTTTGAAACTTGTGTTAAGTACATTTATAGAAAACATGTAAACCAAGAATTCATTCTACATTCATTAGTATTAATGAAATGTATAGAACAGACTGCTGTCATGTGAAATAATATCCAAACAGATATGTTATAAATTTCTTAAACAACGTGATATTTAAAATAACAGAAAATATGTAATAATATTTACAATTTCAAATATCTTTTGCAACGTTTATATGACATACAAAACAGATATTTATCAGAATCAGAAATGAATAGAATTACATGTGTGTCAAAGATTAAGATGATTACACACCCACACATACACACACACATATTTTACATCTCTGTGTGTATATATATATATATATATTTATTTATATATATACACACACAAACAGACAGAGTGATGTAAATCCCGACCGTGGCGCCAAGTGGTCTCAGGATTGTGTACTTCCATTATTAGTCTATGATTACTGTTGTCTCCAGTCTCAGAACCGCAGAGAGAGAAAGAATGAGAGATAGATAGAGAGAGTGAGAGCCTCTATCTCTCTCTCTGTATATATATATAAATATATATATATATATATATATATATATATATATATATATATATATATCCTGGTGAAGTGACGGACGTGGGAATATATTCTCCATACTGTAGTTTAATAATGATTTCTACTATAGACACACGTCCAGCAATACTGGTGAGGGAATAGTTGATTAAATCGGCCCCAGTGCATTACTGGTACTTTATTGTATCGACCTAGTAAGGGTGAAAGGCAAAGCTAACCTCGGCAGGATTTGAACTCGGACCGTAAAGGGTCGTAACTCTATGCTGCAAAGCATGGTGCCCGACGTTCTACCGATACTGCTAATCCACTGCCCTGAAGTAGTTTAATAATCTTTATTAAGGCTGAGGTGAAAGTCGTGTTGCTGTTGAGTGTCACCCGTATTCACAGAATGATCAGACAAGGCAATGTTGGGTGTTGATCATGTAAGAACCAAGGTAAAACTCCGGAGAAACAAGACGCTTCACGTAACCAGAATAAATATTCTCTCTATATAT
>OZ024754.1:45807231-45809731 GCA_964016885.1 Eledone cirrhosa
ATATATATATATATATATATATATATATAATGAGATAGATATATAGATAGATAGATAGATAGATATAGGCAATTAGTAAAATGCAGTCAACATATCATTTATAAACCCATAAATAAAACATGTGATTTATAAAAAAATATATTTAATTCTTCATTGTATTGAGTAATTCGTGAAGTGTGTGAAAATATATATGTACATATGTAAGTATGTATGTATATCCCTGTGTAAGTATGTATGTATGGATATATCTAAACACGTATTTATACACGTATGTATTTGTATATACAAATGCATACATTATATATATATATATATATATATATATATATAAATTATATATATATATATATATATATATATATATATATATATATATAAATTATATATATATATATATATATATATATATATATAAATTATATATATATATATATATATATATATATATATATATATATATATATATAATATTATATATATATATATATATATATAAATTATATATATATATATACATTATATATATATATATATACATTATATTTATACAAATTGAATATCCCTTTCTTTTGCTTATATATACATTATATATATAACAAGTTGGTAAAACGCGGCCATCCATTTTCCATATCGAGCTAAAGTAAGAAATAATGAAGCAAATGTCCCCGAGTTTTCAGTGAAACTTTGCCTTTCAATTAAATCATCCCTAGACAATATGTCTGCCGTGCATGAATCATAAACACTCCACTTAGAGTCAACAGTATATGTCCTCTGTGGATACAATTGATGAAACTTTTTATCGTATATTAATAGCTTTGTATCATACTTGTTAGTGACTCGACCATTCTAACTTACTAAATACCATATATGTATGTATATTAATATTACTGGTAATATACATCATATACGTATATGTGGATGTGAGCGTGTGTATGTATTTGTTCCTATATATAATATATGGATTATATATATGAATCTATATATAATTATATATATATATTATAAGTAGTATAAATATATAATATATATAATATATATATATAATATACATATATAATATATAATGTATATTATATATTATATATATAATATATAATATATATATTATATATAATATATATATATATATATATATATATAATATACATATATAATATATATGTATATTATATATTATATACATAATATATAATATACATTATAAAACTCTTTTTTAAAAGAATTGTCCCTTTCCTTTTTTCACTAATCAAAGAAAGGAAAAAAAAAGAATAACAGACCCTTAAATATATTTTCCGTACTATTTCCAACTTCAATTTTTTCTATAATATAAAATATACATTATATTTATATAAATATATATCGACAGTCGTTAGGGCATGGCTTATGTTAGTAGTTCATATCCCACCATGGTCGCTTTAGCGTTGTTAAAATAAAAACTAGAGTGGTTGATTATCAGGAATTTTGAAAGGTTGGACGATATACTTTGCGGTACTATCTCAGACCCTTTGCACATATTCAGCTCATATCTCGTAGTCCTCATCCGTTGGTTGGTATAACATCACAAATTTTAGATTATGGTAAAAGAGATTTGCAATATCTTAGTGGTTAAAACACAGGCTCAGTACCCGTGAATGGCAAGGTTTGGTTCCTTCAACCACTAACAGTTGAGTTTGTCCGTCTCAACTATATTTTTTAATGACTATAATTACTAAGTTCGTTTGTGTTCGAACACATTGGAAATTTTATGTAAATTGAGTAATGCTTTCGAATCAAATATCTCATATATATATATATATATATATATATATACAGCTATCTTACATGTATCTTACTTGTATATGTATTATATATATATATATATGTGTGTGTGAGTGTGTGTGCGTGTATGTATATAATTATGCGTACGTATGTATATACGTATATGTATATATATATGAATTTATAGCTATGTATATGTATGTATATATATATGTATATATATGTGTGTGTGTATATGTATATATATATATATATATATTTATACATGTGTGTGTGTGTATATATATGTATATATACATATATATATATATATCTGTATATATATATATGTGTGTGTGTATATATATGTATATATACATATATATATATGTGTATATATATATATATATGTGTGTGTGTATATATATATATGTATATATACATATATATATATATGTATATATATGTGTGTATATATATATATATATGCATATATATATGTATATATATGTGTGTGTGTGTATACTTTAGTGCTGGATGTTACATCATAACTAACACCAATTAACGTCATATAGATTTACGTCTATCGTAAACTTCAGAAGCTTTTAAAGACGCTTTCTTTCTATACTTTTATTATGTGGATATTTTATATGCTGCCGCGTTATGATCCTACTGTCGCCTTTGATATTCATACATGCGTCACATATTTTCCATCCTTCTTCTTTGATTATATCGCAATGCATTCACTATGAAATATGCTGTA
>OZ024754.1:45814731-45822231 GCA_964016885.1 Eledone cirrhosa
GAGAACTGAGGCAATAAGATATTCAATTAACAGCTTCTGTCCTCGTCTTCCCTTACAACATTCATACTTAAGGTTAACTTCTGCAGGGAAAAGGTGTTCATAATAGAGAGCCCATTACTTGAACAAAATCTAATAATGGCTCTCGTTCGCATTTAGACCGGGATTGTCAGTCCCTTTAAACTTTACTTTCCATGTCAGTTGACCAGTGCCAACATCTGCATTAAAATCCCTCACAGGGTTATAATACTCTGCCTCAACTACAGCTATCGCTGAATTGACTTCATAAAGGAAACATCTGTTTTCAGTACCTTGTTTGGTGCATAAACTTGCACCATCCAGAGTACTTTCTCTCAGTTTCAGCCTCAAGAAGGTAATACTCCCTTACAATAGGATTCTGCAATAGGATTTCGTATTTTCAGAATGACATCATTTTTGCACCTTTTATTGTTGGTGTTTTCTGATGTGCAAAAATCATTGGCATCGTTGTTTTTTCCTCATTAGATGTTAACAGATTTTGTAGAATGACGCAGTATGTTTGTTTTTATTACATTTAACAATATTGCAGTTTTTGATGGTCATCTTTGGTCAGTCAACAATTCGGTAATTTTCTTAGACCCGCGAAGACTAGGCTTTTACTGAAGTGGGAAAGATTTTGAGAGCTTATAGTGTCACTCATTGCTCCATTTCCCCAAGTAGCATAATGTTGTCTGATCAGAAGTTGTTTACACCCCCGGCAGAAGAACATTTATATCGCATCTTACCATCATATCTAGTCATCATATTACTATCCACCACCTGCGATACGTTCAATAGCAGACAGCTTTACCAAAAATATACATATGTACATGTATATACAAATACATACATAGATAGTTGAATATAGGTTTATATATACATACACACACTCACTCACTTACAATATTGATAGATATGTAAATAGATCTGAACTGAACACATATTCATATATATGCAAATATCTATCTACATGATGTGATGCATATTTGCATCAGCCTTTTGGTGTTAAAATATATATATATATATATATATATATATATATATATATATATATATATACGAATGTATATATGGTTGTGTGTGTGTGTCTATCTATGAATCTATTGTCGTATTTACATTTCCACAGAGCTTGATTTGCATAAAACTTATGTTGTGTCAGATTTATCGATACAGCAACAATAAACGCCATTTCTATGCCGTCTTCGTTGACACCTTCACGTGTCATCTCTGATGTGTATATATATATATATATATATATATATATATATATATATATATATATATATATATATATATATATATATATATATATATATATATATATATATATATATATATATATATATATATATATATATATACCTACACATAGCAATAAGTCCCAATGGTATCTCGCTAACACACGTGACTATTTCATTTCAATGGACGAACACTTGACATTTGTTTTCTTCAGTAGGTTTAGGCGTATCTTCATATCTCACTTTATATCTGTTTTATTGCTACCTTTATATATATATATATATCTTCTCTAACTTCTCTCTCTCTCTCTCTCTCTCTCTCTCTCTCTCTCTCTCTCTCTCTCTCTCTCTCTCTCTCTCTCTCTCTCTCTCTCTCTCTCTCTCTCTCTCTCTCTTTCTATCCCTCTCTCTATATATATATGTGTGGAGGGGGTGGGGGTGTTCTTCCATGTTGACCTATTACATACATACTCACATATATATAATATATATATATTCTTGTCATCTCTCTTTCGAAGGTCAAAAATTCGTTTTGCTTTTTCTAATATATATGCAGCTTGCCACTATATATATATATATATATATATATATATATATATATATATATATATATATATATATATATATATATATATATATATATATATATATATATATATATATATATATTAATTTATATTAACTTATATATATATATATATATATATATATATATATATAAGGTTATAGTGAGCTAGTTAAGCAAGACTACGCTCCTGCTTTCTGCTTATATTCTATGAATCTTGTCATTCTGGTTATTTTACCTTCTGATATTAAACAAATTATTGTTTCATTATATTTCCTGAAGAGACACGTCTTGGTGTAAAGCTCCTACGTGGAGTTACTTAACTCAGAATGTTAAGTTGTTCCTCAATATTGGTGAATTTTTCTGGTTGCATTAAAACATTCGTTGGTGTATAATATATATAACCAACAATAATATTAATCCTTGTCCTTACTGAATTTTGTATTGTATATATAACACACATACATAAATATATACATACATACATATGTGTGTGTACCTGTGTGTGTGTGTGTGCGCGCGCGTGTGTGTGTGTGTGTACAATCTTGGCTGTGCTGTGTAAAGTAATAATTTCTATCTCTCTGCGGACAGAAAATGACGCAAAGGAACTGATTTCTGCCAAACATATGCGTGTAAATTGTGAGTGTGTTTGTGTGTGTAAATTGTGTGTGTTTCTGTGTGTAAATTGTGTGTGTGTTTGTGTGTGTAAATTGTGTGTGTGTTTGTGTGTGTAAATTGTGTGTATGTTTGTGTGTGTAAGATAATAGGTAGAACTAAATAAACTGTTAACAAATGAACGAAGCAGACACTTTCTCTTTTCTATCTTTGCTCCTACTTTTACTGATTCTTCATAAGAATATAGTTGTTGTTCTGTTTTATATAATCCGGATTGTAGGACATTTGCTTTCATTAATTCTCAGTAATTCCTATGCGTTTGTATCTGAAGGCAAGCAAGTGATAGACTTTGTCTCTTTCAATGACGACCTTTGTCAATCGAGTTGGATCCACTAACAAGTGGATGAGAAACTCTTCCTTAAACAAGTATTATTCTGACAATTCCATTCTTTTAGTCTTCGTGTAGATGAGAAATACCATTTCATATTTCACTAACACTAAGATAGAATCGTATTTATTCGACTTCGAAGTTTTTATTATTATCATTCAATATTATTATTCTAATAAAGATAGGAATCTTTCGTAAAATATCAACCACTTCTGACACTCAATCTTGTCTTGGATCTCGTTGGTATGATGCCAAACTTTCGATTATTTTTTTTAAATATAAAGGCATTGTTTTACAGCTTAGGGAAACAGAGATAGACGCTGAACGAGGAAGAGAGAGAATTAGTAATGGATGTACTTACAATTTATTTTAATAAAAAAGATAGAGTGGGTGTGTGAGAGGGGAAACATATTAATGCATTTACAATTTCACGTGGTTACGGAAATTTTCCTTCAGTTTAAGCCGTGTTATCTTTCTTCTGGTAGCAACCATAATTTTATAAAATTCGTAATCAAGTTTAAATCATAAAATTTTAATCAAAAATATGTATATTAAACTTAAACTGGATCTCATCGGGAATGTGCTAAATGTTCGATTATTTATGAAAATCTGAAGTCATATGTGATCTTTCCTCTAGCTCTACCTCTACTTCTTATTCTCATTTTGTTTCCCCCTCTCGTCTCTTCCCTCTCATCATCATACAATCTGTTTCTCTCTTCCCCCTCAGCCACAATATTTGTCTCTCTCTCTCTCACCTATCTCCCCCACAATTTGTCTTTTTCTCCCCTTCTCCCACACAATTGATGTCTCTCGTCTCCCTCATCCTCACTATCTATTTCTCTCTCGCTCCACCGATAGTGTCAATCCCCCGTCCTTAAGTAGTGAGAATATTGAAACCTTTAAACGTTCATTTATTTAACTACGTAGGAGTCTGTTGAAGTTTTAAAGTTATACATTTTTTTTTGTGTATTTTTTTCAAGATCTTGTGCAATGCCATAAATATGCCATTATATTATGTTGTTACTCAGAAGAATATGTTCAGAGACCTTCAATATAATGGTTTTCTTGATTTCTTTTTACAGCTGATATAAAAATACCTTTTCCAATTGTATGTTATATATCGTTCTTTTACTTGTCTTTCTTCACGTTGAAAGATTTATTGCAAGAGGCCGTCATTTCTTCTTTAAATATAGGTTGGACGTTCTCCAAATTTTTCATTCGGTGTCTTAAATTGTTTTACTTATCTTAATACTTCGTTACAATGCGGTGATTCATCTTGGAAGACTTCATTGCATCATTACCAAAAAGTTTTCACATAACAATGTCTCATTAGTGATCGAAGAAATAGAACCGAATGTTCAATATTGTTGTGAATATTCTACATAGAGGTATCTGGATACACCAGGTTCCATACTCTCTCACAATGATATTTCTGTGAATATCTTCCTGTCATTCCAATTTCTACCACAGCTCATCACAATGACTATGTTTCCATGGGTGACATATATCCCTTCATTCTAATTTCTACCACAGCTTAGTAAAATAAATTACCAATCCAGAGTGGAGAATTGGCAGAGTTCTTAGAGCGTTCGACAAAATGCTTTGCGGTACTTGTTCCAGCTTTTTCCTTTTTTACTCGAAATCAAGCTAACCCACATGTCGATATTTGACAAATACACTGGAAACATTCACAAAACACTTGAAGCGTTATTGCTGTTCGGCTGATAAAAAAGGTATAGATTTTTTACTTTAGAAATTAAGTTCAATTTTTGGAAAAACACACACACACACACACACACACACACACACACACACACACACACACACACACACACACACACACACACACACACACACACACACACACACACACACACATTCAGGGGAGATATAATCAACTTTGAATGTGAATATTAACGTTGTTCAAGTTTATTACTCTAAGTCCATCAACCTGTTCACGTTTGCATTTATTTATATTCAATTCATTGATTGTGCTAATTTACAAACGCTATTCCAATGTTAGCTTTTCTCGTATTATCAGATTTATTAGTCATACATGTATGTGACAGCGCCCTCTGTGTATGTATGAGAGAAGTGAGATGTTTAATTGCAGAGTTTGGAAATAATTGTTTATAAACTAATAAAATATTTAATAAAATACAATGAATTATGCAGGATTATTTAAATACATTTTTTAAATGAGCATAACATTTTTCGTTACCAACAGCACAATTACATTCATTAATATCGGTGCCTAACGCCATTTTTATCAACAATAATTCCATAACTGTAGTTGTTGTTATAAATATATTTCGCGCCATTACGTTTATTAGTATTATCAACATTTCCGTCAGAGTCGTCGACAGCATTATCATCATTATCGTCACATTTTTCTTATTATATAGAGGGTGGTGGATTGGCAGTATTGTTAGAGCTCGGACAATATGCTTTGCGGCATAGTGTTACGGACCTTTACGTTCTGAGTTCAAATCTTACCGAGCTTAGCTTTGCCCCTTACAGGGTCGATAAAATAAAGTACCAGTCACGCACTGGGGTCGTTTTGCCTAAAGTAGAAATCATTATGATTATTATTAGTGGATTGGCAGTATCGGTAGGGCGTTGGATATGCTTTGCGGCATAGAGTTTTCTCCCTTTACGTTTTGAGTTCAAATCCCGCCGTGGTTAGCTTTGCCTTTCATCCTTACGGGGTCGATAAAATAAAGTACCAGTCACCCACTGAGGTCGATTTAATCGACTTTCCCTTCCCCCAAAATTGCTGGCCTTGTGCCTAAATCTGCAACCATTATTTCCACCATCTTCATTAATATTTCTATCCTACCCCCTACCCCCCCCCCCTCCATTCTCTCTCTTTATATTTTTCCTTCTTCCGCTATTTCTTTTCCTTCTATATTTTTAGCATTTTTAAACAATGTTGTATTTCTTTTTAAAGCAAATTTTAATTTCAATTCACGCCTCCTTATATAATTTAAAATACACAAAACACACACACACACACACACACACACACAAAGACACAAAGATACGAATCAACACATATACACCCAAATATACATAGAATGACGGACCTACACATAAACACATACTAGAATGCCTACTAAGAAATGAACTCACACACACACATATACACATATAAACACATTCACACGCACATATATACACACAATAATTTACATAAAGCCACATAAATAGACACACATGTATTAACAACACAAACAGTCACAAATTGTTGGTACACACTCCAGTATTCAGGCATACATATATACCTGTGTGTGTATATATATATATATATCTGTCTGTGTGTGTATATATATATATCTGCCTGTGTGTGTATGTATATATATATATCTGCCTGTGTGTGTATGTGTGTATGTGTGTGTCTGTGTTTGTCATTCTACGCCTGTGTGATATTTTGATTCTGTACACTCAAGCGCAGAGAAACCAATATATAACGATACACGTGTCTGTGTAAAGGTGTACATATATCTGTGAGAGAGCGCACGCAATTATTCCTCTGTGTGTGTATGTGTGTCTGTCTGTGTGTGTCTGTTTAATTTGTTACTCTCTGATCTCACTCTTTCTCTCTCTCTCACTCTTTCTTTCTCTCTCTGTCTCTCACTCTTTCTCTCTCACTCTGTCTCTTTTTCTTAATCTCTCTCTCACTCTCACTCTCTCTCAGATTTTGTCTCTCTTTCTCACACCCAATCTCTCTCTCTCCCTCTCTCTCTCTCTCTTTCTCTGTCTCTCTAAATCTCTGTCTCTCTCTTCCTGTGTATATCCCTCTACTTCTCTTCCAGTCTCTCCCTCTCACTTTATCCCTGTCTCTCTCTTCCACCCTCTCTCTCACTCACACACTCTATCTCTCCTCCTCTCTTTATATATATGTATGTATATATATATATATATATATGTGTCTGTGTTTGATATGTATAACATTAATAATTCTACTCCTTCTTACACTATCATTATAATTTCAAATTTCTTTTATTTTTAACACAATTTTCATTTTTTTTATATTGAAATTCTTCTCGTTATTTATATTCATCTTCCATTTTTCTTTATTTTCCTTAGCCATTGTATTATATTTTACTTTATTTCTTTCTGTTAACCATCTTACAACGTCTCGTGAATATTAAGATGGAGAAAAGGCAGTTGACATCCCATGAACTACGAGTTGACAGTCTGAATAGATTTAAATTGCTCGATTGAGGGAACCCACACATACTCACATAGTGCCACATACACACAGACTGATGAATACACACATAAAACACACACATAAACACACATATGTACTTTCTAGTGTTCTTGTTTCTCTTCTTTATTCTCTCTCTCTCTCCCTCTCTCTCTCTCTCTCTCTTCTTATATGCATATATATATATATATATATATATATATATATATATATATATATATATTGGTGAGTTTGCTGTATTTATATCTAGATATATGTGTGTATATGCATTTATATATAGATATATATAAATATAAATACACAAACTTATGTGCACCATATATGCTTATACATATACATATATATATATGTGTATGTGCGTGTGTGTGTGCATTTATATGTGTGTACATGTGTATCTGTTGAAAATGTACACTGTAAACCTCAACAGTTCTATATTTTTTTCCACAGATTACAACTAATATTCTGA
>OZ024754.1:45827231-45834731 GCA_964016885.1 Eledone cirrhosa
AAAAGTAAACTACTTCATTCAAAACCATTTATTCTAGAACTCCTAAATATTTGGTCTTAATTATAAGTAGGCCTTCTATTTGATGCTTTAAGATCTCTGTGAATGGTAGAATTTACGTACTGAAATGTTATATTAAGTAATTATTCTAGGTTCGTAATGGATCATCTGATATATATATATATATATATATATATATATATATATATATATATATAATATGTATGAAATAAGATAGTATTTAAAACATTCAAACATTAACTGAAGAAACACTCCGTACTAGTGTGTATATTGTAAAAATATATTTGCTAAGTAGAAACGTGTCAACGACCTCGAGGTTTCAGGTTATTTGCTTCATATATATATTCAATTCATGGACTATAAATAATAAATGAATTGAAACTTACGTAGCTACGCAATAAACAGACCTTCAATATAGTTTAACGTTGAGTAACGACTAGACAACTCTTGTATATTATGTGTCCGTAGATTAGTTACTGCTCGAACTAAAATTATATAAGTATACATAGAAACTGACATAAATATGTTATACTCAACAACCTTGGTCATCAGACCGTCTCATATTTAGCGAAACATTTGCAATTTGCTTTCGTGAAATCTAAATATGTATCCATAGGTATAAAATTCACCGTAAAATGTAAACTTTGTTTTACTAAAATGCCACATAGTCAATTAATACGCACAAATAGTTCTTGGCAAATAGTTTTTATTGATTTTTATTTGTCTCAAATCTTCTTCAACAAGAAATCACTACACAGGTTACATTAATGGATAATAAATTCACTAGTTTGCCATCATTCACATTTCAATTGTTAAATGTTACTACGTCAACAGCTAATACTTGCCTTAAAATTTCGGTTTTTATTACACAAATAATAGCCATTTCCTTCCACATTTAACATTTTATTCATTTTTGCCAAATTTAGAATGTAGCAAAATCAATCACAAGCTCGCGTCGTCCGAATGCCAATGGACAATGTAAAATATTTAATGGAGTGATTTGTAAAATTGCTAATATTTCATTTGTTCAGACGGGCGAAGTAAATACTCACTGATCAAAAGTCTCGTGTTTTCCACTAAAAGAAAATTACTTCCCGACTCTTAATGTAGTAAATTACAGACACATAAGGCTTTTTCTTTGGATGTACAATAACATACACGGAGTGTCGACAACTATCCCAACGACTGAGGCAAATGCATGGAAGACATCGGAATGATATGTCAGAGTTAAGTGAGAGCAATCGAATTTAATTTACCAAGGGAAAATATATAAATTTCATTAAATTTCATTTACTGGGGAAATATAATATAGACAGTGGCATGATTGTGTGACTAAGGAGTTTGTTAAGCAGGCATATGTTTTCAGATTCAATTCCACTGTCTGCCACGCTGGGTATGTATCTTCTACTATAGTCTCGGATTGACCAATAGCTTGAGTAAAATTTGGTAGATGAACTCACACATCATGCCTATAATATTTCCTTTCTTCCACTGCTAATCTCCCCTATTTCTTCTTTAATTTCTTATTCTATTTTCTGATGAAGGACTAACGTCCCAAACGTTAAGACTCTTTTCCTACGATATCAAGCGTAAAACTAATAACATATTTCTTTATTGTACTGTGTCGATGGCTTTGTTATTTCTGTTGGCCTTTTGTATATATATATATATATATATATATATATATATATGTATATATATATATATATATATATATATATATATATATATATATATATATATATATATATATATATATATATATATATATATATATATATATAATGCGTTTACGTCTAATGTTTCCTTGTGGCCTTTAATGTACCGGTTTACCATGCAGAGATTGATACACTAAGTGCCAGGCTTGAAATACTCTCATGCACGACTTAATCCCTCTTAATCAGTGTCCCAACATGACTGTAACATGTAAAATAATTGTCTACACGTTTGACACAGGACTACCAATTTCAAATGACGTAGGAAATCCCTTAAATCGACCACAGTTTGTTACTGGTACTTCATTTTCTCGACCCCGTAAGAATGAAATGTAAAGCTAACCTAAATGTAAAGCTAACGTAAAGAGCCGTGTCTAAATACTGTAACGCACTTTGTCCCGCGTTCTACCGATTCTACCAATCCACGGCCTTCAGCGTGTAAAATAATTAAGGAATGAAAAAAATAATATGTGGCGAGAACGAACCCATCTGTCAATGTCTAGTACATAATTTAATCTGAAACAGGCAAGTAATTTTATTGGTCTTTGCCTCTAGGTATTCAGTTTGGTGTTTATCTTATCTATGTATGTTTACCAAATCACTAAATTTTGCGGGGCATAAAAAAAAACGCATTTCAATAGTTAAATGCCACGAACTGTATTTTTTTTTTTTTTTTTGCACATTGCACGAAAGTACGCTCATACATCGATACATGACACAGAGAGAGAGAGAGAGAGAGAGAGAGAGAGAGAGAGAGAGAGAGAGAGAGAGAGAGAGAGAGAGAGAGAGAGACTTAATTCCATATAGATCTTCCCAAATTATTTGTGTGAATATGTGTATTCATGCCGGAAGGTTTCTTTTGATGAAACAACAAGCAATAGTATTGAAGTAAATACTGGTAGAGAAAGTATGTCCAATTTTAATCTGACAAATTTCAAGCACGAAACATTGGCCAACACTCTATAGTATTTGACACTAGTTGTATGTGTCATGAAGCGAGTTTGAGCCTGTAAACATCGAGATTATGAAATACACGTCTTAACTAAGCAGCCATGATTTATGTTTAATTATCGTATTTAAAATTGACTAGGTGTATAACATTAAAATTATACTTCCAAATTCGACATATATTGTTACAGTGCCAATTTGAAATCTGGCAAGGTAACATCAAATACTTTAACGAGCGTCTTCATAAATTAGTTCTATTAACGCAGCGGCAATGGGAATAGAATATCTTATAGCATTAGTTGTGATATGATGATAACTGATCTACCAATTTATTATTGCTGTTACTGTTGTCCATTAACTTGATGTCTGCTTTGATCAAGCAGAACCACGATCAAACGCAATCCAGCCGTGACTATACTAACCTTTTTTCTATATGCAGGTACCTTCGTGAATACGCTATCCTATGTGTCCTTTCGAAATGTTTGGCTAAAGTGGGGAGGGATTTATAAAGATTTGGCTGCTATATATAGAAGGTCGAATGACTACAAAGAGGGACCTTCATTAGCTGATGTCATTGTTTTCGCTGTTGCTGTGTAGTATGTCAAAGCAGGTTTGATCCAGTAGATATACAATCAAAGGCATTTCACTTCTAACAATCTTGTCTTTTTCTTATATACATGGAGCATAAGATCACACTCTAATATGGTCCATTTTAAAACTGAGAAATACCATCTGAGAAAGGCTTGGCTTCTGATTAAAGCGGATCAAGATGTCACGTCGAGGATCCTACGTTCGCTTCTGTAATCTTTGTTGTTGTTATTTAGTCCTAGGCCAGACTTGATCACGTAGACCTATCACCAAAGGCATTCCAGTACCACTACCCATTTTTGTTTATGTGAACATAAATCCAGGCGTAAAGATTTTAATGAATTACTGTGATATGAAAGACAAACAGTATTTATTGCATCATATATGATTGGGTAGAAACCCATTCGTTCAAATATCATCTTTTCAGTTGTTTTTGCAACTCAAACCGGAACTATGTGACGGCTATTTTTACCACACAATCACTGACTCTCTAGCCTACAGTCATTATATATATCCCAATGGCGCTTTGGTATCAAATACCCATCACAATATTCCAACAAAGTTTTTATGTATATATACCATCATATTAATTCTGTCAAAGAACCGGAAATAGATTTTTTATATAATAAAAAAAAGGTTAAATGTAAGCTAAATATTCATATACACTTTTACAGAGAGTGAGAAAGAAGCCAGACGATAAGTCTATTACGAATAGGAAAGTCAGATCTATGATTCCATTGTAGGAAGATATTTAATTTGATTTTGCGCTGACCTTAATGATAAGGTCAGAGGAAAAAATAGGAAAAATTATTCGATAAAAAAAAATGATTGTTTTCAGTAAAAATTGAAAAATAGGAGGAAAGAAAGAAAAAAAGGAAAAAGTCTGAAGTATAAGTTTTGTAATTGTCTGACGGCGGGGTGTGACAACGGTGTGGTGTGACAACGATGGGGGGTGACAACGGTGGGGTGTGACAACGGTGGGGTAGAGAGGTAATGTGAAATAGAGTGATAAAATGCTAGGTACATATATGGACATATATAAAACATTGATGAATAGTATACATTTATATATATGTGTGTGTGTACTGGATCTCTCTCTCTATATATATATAGTGCGTGTGTGTGTGTGTGAACCGGATCTCTGTCTTGCTTTCTCTATATATATCTATATGTATCTATATATATATGTGTGTGTGTGTGTGTGTGTGTGTGTGTGTGTGTGTGTCTTTATGAATCTATTTAGTGATATATATAAAAATTGATTGATAGATAGACATAAAAGGTTTCCTCAAAGACACACATAGTCAAGTATAGACACATATACAACTGTGATATATTTGAAAATACGTTCTTAATATACATACACATATGTAAGCTCTATTATACATAAACACATGGATATATACAATTATATATACATAAATATTTGTCTGTGTGAGTCTATTTGAGTATGTGGGGGGGGGGGGGTAAATATACATATACACAAATATTAAACCTTCTAAAAAGAAATGACCCACATACAGAGAGAGAGAAGACCGCTCACACTGCGCCTTTACACCACACCACATAAGAAAAACAGTGAAACGAATTTAAAAAGATTAGAGTTGCAACGCTGTGAGCTAACATCACCAATCAAACCAGGAAAAATAAGAAATTTGATTATAATCTTCTCCATTTAAACAATATAAACGGCACGTCTTATCATTCAGAATTTTACAATGTATTCGCACCTTTTCCCTTCTGCCTTGGAATCAACAGTTTCGAAATTAAATTCATAGAAATTTATTCAATTTCACACAGAAGAAAATACAAATCATTTCTCATTGGACGTCTTTAAAAGAATTCTTAAACACAATAACTGCAAAAGTTGATTTCCATAGTATACAATCACACGCGCACACACATTGCAACAGTATATACGGAGATGTACAGGTATTTCTTTATCTACTTCTCACATTCTTTCTTTCTCTTTCTCTTTCTCTTTCTCTCTCTCTATATATATATATATATATACATGTGTGTGTGTGTGTGTGTGTGTACAAACATATATATATATTTCCCACACCAGTAGCCGTATAAGGAAACGAGGCTGAACATAGCTTAGGTTAATGTAAATAAATCTTAAAGAATTCAAGAACATTTTCAACTTCTTTGTACATGTGTATGTATAAATTTATATATATATGTGTGGGTGTATATGCACGGACACGCATTTCTACAGCTTAGTCGAATGGCTAAAGATTTTCGCTTCACCTCATGAGGCCCCATTAGAAGCTTCGTCAAGTTTCTTTTACCATATACTCGGTCGATTCAAGTCTCGCGATAGAGATTTGGTGGATTATAAAAGTATGGAATCTCGTCCATAAGACTTGCTGCCTCGTCATACTGTGTCATGTCATCTCCAATGTAAATTTGGCTATTGATATCTGCGGAATACTCAACCACTTCACATATTCGTATATAACATTATATACTTATATAATATATTACCGAAACAATTGTTATAATCTACTTCTCTATTTACATGTTTTACTGTATATAGAGTTGTATTGTTTTTTTATCGGAAGATCGTGCCTAATCTCACTATGTTTATATAATCGGTGTTTTCGTGACCAGTTCACTTGACCTAATCTACATCTATTTAATCTATGTTTCAAGGCCAGTTGAATTTATTATTGAAACGAATATTGATACAATGAAAGATATTCCTGTGCACATTCATTTTAAATTGCTTCTGATATTGTCAGTGGCTTATATAGGGAGTGTAATGATTGGTTCTATGACAGTAATGGGAATCTTTTAACGTATTTTCTCTGTTTAAAAATATCAGTAAAAATAGACATAGGGGAAAAGGTATATCAACTAACAATGGACGAAGATGTTCATGAGAAAATATTAGAATGTCTATCTTATCTTCTCTGGCTTCTCTTCTGTTTTAATGTATACTTTCTATCTGTATGTAAGTATGTTGTAATATAAGACGACATGCGAATATGAAAGAAAGAATTTGTCTGAAGGAATATATATGTATTTTGTACCTGTATATATATACACATACATACATACACATACACTGACACAAATATATATATACATGTGTATATAAATACATACATATATATATGTATACACACACACGCATATATATATATGTATATATATATATATATTCACGCATATATATATATATATATATATATATATATATATATATATATATATATATATATATATATATATGTGTGTGCGTGAAATTAATATTTCATCTATTTCTTACATTGAAAAGTTATTTGGAAATATTAGTTTGTCTAACAAATGATAATAACTGTGTCGTCTGTTGTTTCGATTTAATCACGCAATAACTCCAACTCTAACTTTACCTCAGTCTCAGTGCGGCTCTGTTACTCTGATTAACTCTACTTTTCCTCTCCTAGAATTATTATTCTCTCTGCCATATGACAGTGTCTTATATTCCATGCTATCACGTTCGTGTTACACCAAATTTCTGCATTGCTAGAAGCACGTATTCTCTAGTCGGTTCTTATGAGCTTGTTTCTACTTTTGGAATATTTATGTCGGTTTAAAAGAGTGAGATCATTCTCTTTGTGTATGTCAAAGTATGTATTTACACACACACACACACACATGTATACATATATATATGTGTATGGGGGGGAGTATGTGTAAATATCTATACTAAATACAAATATATGTGTGTGTGTGTGTGTGTATTTAAGTATGCACATATATATACACATGCGTACATGATGTTGATAATAGGCAAGACACCATATATATATGTGTGTGTGTGTACATATATACTAAGATATGTATATTATATATATGAGTATTTAAGTAAGAATGTATATATTATTATTATATATGCATGTGTATAAGACTGTTACGTACTATTAGCTTGTGCATCCGTGCGTACTAATATATAAAAAAAATATATATTAAATAAGGAAAAAAATAAAACAAAGCGAAAGCAACAAAAGCATGAAAGTAACAAATGAATAGAAGAATCTCTTAAAAGTTTGACTGAAAGTCTTTTGACTTCATAAGGAAAATT
Organism: Eledone cirrhosa; assembly: GCA_964016885.1. NCBI lineage: Eukaryota > Metazoa > Mollusca > Cephalopoda > Octopoda > Eledonidae > Eledone > Eledone cirrhosa. Next base: position 45,834,573 of record OZ024754.1, read on the forward strand.
ATATGGAGAAAATAAAAGAAGATATGAAACAAAAGGTTAAAATATAGATGATTACCGTTGTGGAGAAATTTCCTGCTGAAATGTTCAGAAGTGGCGACAATTAAATAAAAAGGCAACTCTAAATCTAATAAAAGAGCTTGTACATTCCTCCTTTTGTTC
>OZ024754.1:45844731-45874731 GCA_964016885.1 Eledone cirrhosa
TCAAATACCTTAATGATATGAGAGGTGAGTGAGATTGGACGGTAATTCACGGCAAGGGATTTGTTTCCCTTTTTGAAAACTGGGACAACAGACTGGGATAGAAGGTTTTCTGGCACATATCCAGCATCCAGTGAGTTCCGCCACAGATTGGCAAGAGGAGATGCAAGTTGGTGTTGACACGCCTTCAAGACACAAGCAGGGAACCTATCGGGACCTACTGCTGAATTATGCTTGATTTCCTTTATTGCCGCCAAGACATCAGGGGCGCCAAACGTTATGTCCGATAAGGTGTAATGGGGAGTAACATCGCCGATACAGCCCAGATCGGCCATATCAGGATTGCTGAAAACAGAGCAGTATTGTTTCTGCAGTATCTCACCCATGGTTTTAGCATTGTCTTGAAGAGTGCCATTTTCATCAATTAGAGGGCCAACAGTAGAGCCAGTGATTTTGTGTTTTTTTGCAAATGAAAAGAACACACATATATATATATATATATATATACACATACATATATATATATATATATATATATATACACATACATATATATATATATATATATATATATATATACATATATATATATATATATACACATACATATATATATATATATACATATATATATATATATATATAATATATATATATATATATACATATATATATATATATATATACATATATATATATATATACATATATATATATATATATACATATATATATATATATATATATACATATATATATATATATATATACATATATATATATATATATATACATATATATATATATATACATATATATATATACATATATATATATATATATACATATATATATATATATATATACATATATATATATATATATATACATATATATATATATATACATATATATATATATATATATACATATATATATATATATATATACATATATATATATATATATATATATATATAAACATATATATATATATATATATATATATATATACATATATATATATATATATATATACATATATATATATATATATATATATATATATATATATACATATATATATATATATATATATACATATATATATATATATATATATACATATATATATATATATATATATATACATATATATATATATATATATATACATATATATATATATATATATATATATATACATATATATATATATATATATATATATACATATATATATATAAAATATTAAACAAATAATGAATAAACAATTCCTTATATTAAACAAAAAAAGTTCATTATTTAACGATCGTTTCTAGGATATATATGTGTTAGAATTGGTATGCATATTCAACAGATCTATGTACAAAATTATACAAAATTATACAAATTATCAAGATTAAATATACATACATATATATATATATATATATATATACATATATATATATATATATATATACATATATATATATATATATATATATATACATATATATATATATATATATATATACATATATATATATATATATATATATATATATATATATATATATATATATATATATATATATATATATATATATTAGAGTGGGTGTTTAAAATAACATTACCCTTAAAACATTAAAGCTTTAACTGAATGAGAACTCGATACTTATGTGTAGAAAGTACCTTGTGTTTGCTGAATAGGAAAGTGCCAGTGACTTCGAAGTTGATATATTATTGCATGACCTGGAACAGATAAACGGTTAAAGCGGTAAATGATTATATATGAGCTAGAGGTAGACAAAATGACTGAGGCAATCCCAGTATGATATGAGCAGCCGATCATTGTTGAAGCATTCACATGCTGTAAGTATATGATAAGGTATTGTTAATATTCAAAGATATATTTAAAAACAAAATAATTACGTATGCTTATATAATTTAATCTATTGACCTATACTGAAAATATCGGTTACAAAGCTAATGAATTTTAATATATATTGCGAATACAGAAGCTGCAAACTGTTGGTAGAAATATAGGTCAATAAGTAAACTATACAATATTATGAGAAAGTAGAGATTGATCGTATGAAATAGAATCGTTGAATACTTGAATGAAGGTAAGTAAAAATTAGTAAAATCGAAAGGTAAAAAAATAATCACCAATGAAGATAACCATATTACTTTGTTTATTCATTACTTATGTCTTCATTTATACAAAGGGGAAAGTAGTATTGAGAAAGAGGGGAGGGGTAAAAATAATAATCGATCTCTCAATCACTCTCCTTGCTCGCTATTTATCTATCCATCTATCTATCTATACATATATATATATACATATATCTGTGTGTATGAATATATATATATATATATATGAGCGTATGTATGTAAAACTAATGATAATCGGATAATTGACGTGTGTATGTACATGTAAGTGTCACATTAAATAAATGCGATTCAGGTGACTGTTAATGGAAATTATAAAATTACATCTATGAATTCTCAGTTAATGAGTTACATACATCTATATAAATATATAAACACTTACACATACATATAAACACTTACACATATGTACACATGTGTACATATTTACATGTGTACATATACATATGTACATAGGTAAATGTGTACACATGTATATATGTGTACACGTACACATGTAGATATATATATATGTTTGAGAAAATTGAGGATGTTGGGTAGTAATATGTAATGCCAATATATTATATTATTTTTAGTTCATTGTCAGTATTTAGACAAATACTCCTTTTCTTCTCCGTCTTTTTATATTGTAAATACACGACAGCCACACATCAATTCACACGCCCACATACACCCACACGCACACATGCACACATAAATATATATATATATATATATATATATATATATATATATATATATATATATATATATATATATATATATATATATATATATATATATATATATATATATAATAGAACCACCTCTTGAAATGGCAAGAACTCAGACGTCGGCTCACGACTCTTTATAATATATATTTATATGTGTGTGTGTGTGTGTGTGTGTGTGTGTGTGTGTGTGTGTGTGTGTGTGTGTCGGTATCTGTTTGCTCCTATACATGGGGCATGTCCCATTTGCATCGAAAGAACGTTGACAATATATGAACAACCATCCGGTTATCGAACCAACCAGCCAACCGGACATTTATAATAAATTGAAATTAAAACCACAGGTGCGTGTGTATTTATTTGCAGCATGACCCTCCCAAAGTATAACAATACCTGTTTCATCACACGTTTTCACATCAGAAATCTTGCAAAACAAATTCAAAACCGAAGTATATATATATATATATATATATATATATGCAAAGTTTTATTTAAATTGTTGGGTTACAACGAGTAAATATTTATAACTGATATAAAAGCACTCAACAAGTATTTGGAGTATATTTACGATATTAAATAAATGGAAACTATATTTATAAAACCATATTTATTTCACTATATATATTTCAGGGATATCATATTAAAAATATGGTATGCCTTCATCAGACAAAATACAATATAAACAGTCTTATAAATAGATAGATTTGACATACCTTACAACATCAATTTCCATTTAAAAAGTTGATTTGGTAGTGAAAAATGTTAGGGACAGTTATAAAAAGAAAGAAAGAAAGAAAGCGAGGAAAAAGAAGAAATGCATGCAACGAAAAACAGAGAGAGATAGATATAGAGAGATAGATAGAGAGAAGAAATTCATGTAAAGAAAAAACTAATACTAGAACTAAATAAATAAATAAATAAATAAATATATCATTGATACGTCATTCAACTGGTGCCCAACTACCTATTTTCTTTCTCTCTATCTCTATCTATATCTATCTCTCTCTATTTTTTCTCTCTCTCTCTTCTCTCTCTCTCTCTCTCTATCTCTCTCCCTCTGTCTTTTTTCTCTCTCTATCTATCTCTCTGTGTTTTTTTCTTTACATGAATTTCTTCTCTCTATCTATCTCTCTATATCTATCTCTCTCTGTTTTTCGTTGCATGCATTTCTTCTTTTTCCTCGCTTTCTTTCTTTCTTTCTTTTTATAACTGTCCCTAACATTTTTCACTACCAAATCAACTTTTTAAATGGAAGTTGATGTTGTAAGGTATGTCAAATCTATCTATTTATAAGACTGTTTATATTGTATTTTGTCTGATGAAGGCATACCATATTTTTAATATGATATCCCTGAAATATATATAGTGAAATAAATATGGTTTTATAAATATAGTTTCCATTTATTTAATAACGTATATATATATATATATATATATATATATATATATATATATAATGTTTTTATTATTGATACGACATAAAATGTAGCGTTCTATTCAAAACACTATGGCGGGATACGAGAATATTTGTCTGTTACTTGTATCAACTACTAGTGCCTCCCTCGATGGCTCGTTAATAGAAGAGTTATAAAATAGTTATAGAATAGTTATAGAATAGTTATATAATAGTTATATAATAGTTATATAATAGCTATAGGAGTTGTAGAAGATAGTGTGAGTTAAAAACTAAACATGATGTGATTGTATTAAATGTTATGCATTTAAGTTGATGCAGTAAAGCAACGAGTTTATGTCTTACTCTAATTTAGTTCCATCCCACTGGGTTTGGATTATCCCGCAGGATTTTTTATTACCTTTCATCTTTGCAGATGAGTTGCCTGTCATGATTATATTGAATGTAGTAGTAGTAGTAGTAGTAGTAGTAGTAGTAGTAGTAGTAGTAGTAGTAGTAGTAGTAGTAGTAGTAGTAGTAGTAGTAGTAGTGGTAGTACTATTAGTGGTAGTCAGGACCGAACGTCGTACTGGTGTTGGTGGTGGTAGTGGTGGTGTAAATGGGGTGCTGCTGCTGTGCTGGTGGTGGTGGTGGTGCTGTGCTGGTGGTGGGAATGAGGGTGGTGCTGGTGGTGGTGGTGGGGGTTTGGTGTTCGTTTCTGCAGTTTTGTCGCTTCTCACTGGTATAGAGTTAAAAGCTTTTACTTTTTATTGATATCGCCGATAAAATGTAGTCGTTTGGTGTAGATGTAGCTTCTCTTGATATTACGACGACGCCCACCTCTAACCCCGCTACCACCACCACACCACCATCGATGACATCCACCTCTAACCCCGCTACCACCACCACACCACCATCGATGACATCCACCTCTAACCCCGCCACCACCACCACACCACTATCGATGACATCCACCTCTAACCCCGCCACCACCACCACACCACCATCAATTGACATCCACCTCTAACCCCACCACCACCACACCACCATCGATGACGCCCACCTCTAACGCCGCCCCCACTCCACCGCCATTCTCATCAACAACGTCGCTATTTGTTTCCCGGCAATCACCAACACACACAGAACATCTACTTGGTAGAGTGCTCTGTTAGATATAGCAGTCAATTCTGCCCCCAAAGTGGTCATAATCTCTTTATAAAAGGATTATGCTTCCCTCATTAAACATATATACATATGTGTGTGTATGTGTGTGTGTGTGTGAGTGTGTGTGTGTATATATATATATGTGTGTGTGTGTGTGTGTGTGTGTGTGTGTGTGTGTGTGTGTGTGTGTGTGTGTGTGTGTGTGTGTGTGTGTGTGTGTGTGTGTGTGAATTTCGTTTTAGAATTTATTGGCAGCATGACACTCCCAAAGTATAACATATATATATATATATATATATATATATATATATATATATATATATATATATACGGATTAACAAATAATAGTTAAATGCAGTCCACTTAGGTGAAGTCCAGTTATGGTATTCCAGGTAGTGGATTCTCGCATGCTCCGAAGATCTGACTGGTTATAATTCTGTATTGGCGATCGAGTGACGCAAAATTAGGCGGATAGCGATCTCTAGACATACCAGTTCAGTGAAACAAATGTAAGCTATGTGATTAAAAACTTTTTTGTATAGCAAACCATGTAAACCTTCTTTCCTGATTTATATATATATATATATAGGCAAAGAACAAAACAAAAACAAGGAGGGATGTTACGAACAGTGTTTGTATTAGGTTCATATATATATATATATATATATATATATAGTATTTAGTGAATCAATTGAACCCTGATATGTTGAATCCCACTTCCACTCTCCCCACCTCACATTCACGAAGGACATATACACAGAAGAACATTTTTGACTGAAAATTCACATATGTTCTAACTGTCCTCAGAATCTGAGAATCTGGGAACACACTTTTGTATTTGATAAGATTGACATTCCTATCAAAAATGGTTAATATTTGACATTTAAATATGTTTAATGCAAAAATTATAAAAATATTCATTCTGTTGGGTTAAAGAAAAAAATAATCTTTAAATATAGACCCATTCTTTTTCACATTTACCTTTTACCTATAATTTTGGTTTTGTGTGCAATTTTATCCCGTTTGTCAACTATATATATATATATATATATATATATATATATATATATACCTTGAGAAATAAGCCAAACACTGCTAACTATATCTTATTTTAATTTACGTGCGTTTCATCCTTAATATTAAGATCATGATAATAGGAATCCTCAGAATAATATAAGCTATAGTTCTTCATATCTATATCGAGAATAAATACAAAGAACTCAGCTCCCTAATTCATAGACTACAAACGGCCGCGATATCTGGCTCCTTCAAAATTTGCAAAACATTCTTGCGATTCAAGAGATAACAAATACTTTTCTTTTACAACCTTGCCACCAGGAAGATGGCCGGTCAAAAATATATACGAAATTAAGAGAAATAGACTTACATACATACATACAGACAGACAGACAGACAGACAGACAGACAGACAGACAGACAGACAGACAGACAGACAGACAGACAGACAGACAGAAAAGTAAATAGGCAAATAGAAACTCCAAAGAGATAGGTTGGTAGATAAAGAAAAATAGAAACATGTTCAAAGAATTTCTACATAAGAACATATCGTCACGATCCATGGTTTTTCTTGGTTTTTTTTCACGATATAAGCAGACTCTCTTCGCGTTATTTCGTTTAACAATGTTTCGTTATATGGTTAATGAGAATTATAATGAAACCGAATACTTCAAATTTGTAAAGTGCACGCGCCTGGTACTGAGGTTTATATTGTCGTTTCTTTCTTTTGTAACCTGTTAGCTGTGTTAATCTGTAGAAGGAAAACAAAGAAAACAATGCTAAATAAAGACTCTAATCAAGCAATCTTATCAGCAAATACTGTCTTTACATATCTACATTTTATTTCATGGATATGTCACTCCTTTAAATAAAACAACGAAACGTAAAAACTGAAAGTGCCGCTGATATAATTTAATAAGCTTCTAAAGCAGTATATGTTTGATCTTTGTTAATCGATTGAATATTGCCTATACTGACCCTAATGTATCGATGTACTGAGTGCAAAATGTTTCTTTTCTAGTTTTCCACTAACAGGTTGGCTTTTTATTAGACGTTTAGACATGTTATTAAATGAACATTAATATATACTGGAACATATAAATATATAAACGAGGGTGTGTGTTATTTAAAGCGAAGCGGCCTAGCGTCAAGTCGTTCTGATACAGAGACAGTTTTGTTTCTTTTATCACTGTTTGGTTTTAATTTCAAATTTTCACTTTACAAATATATGTTTTCTCTTATATGCAAATGAGCAACGCCAGAAAATGTTCATCAGGCGTGTGTTTCTGATGGGGCGTGAACTAAAGTGTGTGTTTATATGGATTGAAATGTATTCGTGAAAGTAACTATAGAAACATTAATGAGAAGTAAATGGTAACACAATACAAATATATATGACGAAATAGTTGAACAATAATGTAGACTCATCTGTGTTAGATTCATGGTAGTATTTCTCCCTTTCCACGAGGATGAAATACAACGACGTAGCTAAATGGGATTTGAACTTGTTAAGGAGATAAGAAAATATTCCAAGATATTGTGCATTCCTACACCGGCACACCACACAAAACCTGCATATATACATGTGTGTGTGTCTTATATATATATATATATATATATATATATATATATATATATATATATATAGTGTGTGTGTGTGTATGTGTATTAATATATAAGCATACAAATATATATCAGGTACATTTATGTTATATGTGTTTGTGTATGAGTGTGGAATTGTGCATATATATCTATATCTATGCACATATATATGTATCTATATATCTATGCATATATATATATATATATATATATATATATATATATATATATATATATATATATAGTTAAAAGAATAGAGGTGTAACACACAAGTTATTATATATTGGTAAACGGAATAGAAAATGCTGACAAATTGTTCACAGTTGAAAAATGGTTTAATTAGGAATAAAAAAGTATTAGTGATTGTATGGGTTAGTATTCAGTTTTGGTTTTAAGTTTTTAAGTTTTTACCGGTTGCGCATTTCTAAATGCTTTTCAAAAATAATTTTGAGATAGAGTGTCCGTGCTGTTTGCTCTGATCTGATTAGTTTTGGGAATTCTACCTGTTTTTATGTTAAAAAAGTGGCTCCAGCGTTATTTTTGTGTTGCAAAAATGCTTGTGGTCAAAACAATTTTGATTGGTCGGTAGAGGTCATGTGAATGTAAAAAGTTGATTTTGCGCCAAGACTGTTTTTATGTTAAAATGTTTAAAAAGTGGCTCCAGCAAAAATTATTGGTCAAAACAATTTTGATTGGTCGGTAGAGGTCATATGGATAAAAAATTGGTTTTGCGCCAAGATTGAGAAATGACTCTTTCACAACAAATATGTGTGTGTGTGTGTGTATGTGTGTGTGTGTGTGTGTGTGTGTGTGTGTGTGTGTGTGTGTGCATATGTGTGTGTGTGTGTGTGTGTGTGTGTGTGTGTGTGTGTGTGTGTGTGTGTGTGTGTGTGTATAGCAGAGTCATTCGAAGGTCAAAAGATATTTTTCAGCTTTTGTCTTATACGGAGAAGTGCGTGTGTGTGTGTGTGCGTATAAGTCTCTTTGTATGTTGATGTACGCGTGTGTATGTGTTTGTGTATATATGTGTGTGTGTGTGTGGGTGGACCAGTATTTTTTTCCCCCTGGTAAAATGGTGTACATTATTCGATTTTTTCAGTAAAATCGGTTCTCTTAATAGAACATCAAAAATCTTAACAATAAAAGGTGTGAAATGATATTCACTATATATACACACACACACACACACACACATATTCACTACATATATATATATACATATATACATACATATATATGCACATATATTTTTTTGTATTGCACCATAGAGCATGTGTGTTTACGTGTGTCATTGTGTTTATATGTGGGTAGAGATGTGTGCTGATGTAGGTATGTATGTTGACGTGTGTATGTTGTGGGTTCGTCTTAGGGAGAAGTGTTTAGACGGGGTCCGTATTTGTTAATGAAGTAAGATTCCTTGCTGATGCGCTGGGTGTGGGTGGCATTATCTTTAAATTTGTAGAGGGGAAAGATTCTGAAGTTGGGATGATTTTGGGCGGCACAGGTATCAATGTGTTCACTCAGTGGTATTTTCCTGTATTCCCGTATTTTAATTTGGGATCTATGGACAGTCATGCGTTGGCGGAGGCTGTTTTAGGTCTGGCCTATGTATTGTTCTCGACAACCTGAACAAGTTAATACATATATTAGATTTTCCGATGCACATGTGAAATTGTGTTTTACTATAAAACGTTGTCCATCTTTGAAATAGAATTCCGAACCCTCTATTAGGTTGATGCAAATGCCACAGTTGGGTCTATCGCATTTTTTTTACTGTGGGTTTCGTTGTTGTGGTTGGCAGTACTTTGGCATGTGTTAAGATGTTTTTCATTGACTTGGATTGTCTTTTGCTCTTTATGATATCGTGTGTTCGTAGAATTTGGTTCATTCTATGGTCCTTTTTCAATACAGGGATGTTCTGGAGGATGGTGTCAAAGGCCTCATTGTTGAGGGGGTTGTGTGTGGAGATGTTATGGAAAAGCTTTTAGTTTTGGTTGATTTACTTTAGGGTGTCTAAGGTCCTGGGTACTGAGTTTTAGGGCACGTTGGATTCCATTGTCAATTAGTGATGCAGGGTAGTCCCTGCCTATGAGTGTGTCCTTTAGTTCTTGTAGCCGTAAGTAGCAGATGTTTTTATTGGAGACTATAGTACAGATTCTCTTGGCTAAGTTGTAGGGAATATTAATTTTAACGTGTCTAGGGTGGCAAGAGTTGAAGGGGAGGTATGGCTTGGAGTCTGTGGGCTTGTAGTATATGTCTGTTTCTATTTTTTCGTTATGGATCTTAATGAGGATGTCGAGGAAGGGGAGTTGTTGATGGCTGTATTCCATCGTGAAGTTAATATTTGTGTTGAGCCCATTTATAAGGGTGTGAAATTCTTTAAGTTTTTCGATGTTTTCGTGCCAAAGGATGAAGCAGTCATCTAGATATCGCTTCCAGTTCCTTTCAATGTGTAAGTGGAGGGTGTTTCCAAATTTGTTTAGGACTTTAGTGTAGAGGGTGATTTCCAGGTATCCCATGACTAGGTTGGCATAAGTAGGGGCTGTTTTCGTTCCCATAGCGGTCCCAGATTTCTGCCTGTAGGGTTTGTTATTGAAAACGAAGTAATTGTTCTCCAAGATAAATTTGAGTCCCTCTATCACGAATTCTTTTTTGATGCGTTGTGGGAGTTCATTGTGGAAATTATCCAGCCAGAATTGGATAGCTTCTATTCCTAGGTTGTGGGGGATGTTGGAGTATAGGTTGACTATATCGAACGTCACTAGTAGGGTTTGTTCAGAAAGTGGCATATTAGGGAGGTGATTGAGCATATCTAGGTCGTCCCTTATATAGCTTTTGATGTTTTGACCAATAATTTTTGCTGGAGCCATTTTTTTAACATTTTAACATAAAAACAGTCTTGGCGCAAAATCAACTTTTTACATTCACATGACCTCTACCGACCAATCAAAATTGTTTTGACCACAAGCATTTTTGCAACACAAAAATAACGCTGGAGCCACTTTTTTAACATAAAAACAGGTAGAATTCCCAAAACTAATCAGATCAGAGCAAACAGCACGGACACTCTATCTCAAAATTATTTTTGAAAAGCATTTAGAAATGCGCAACCGGTAAAAACTTAAAAACTTAAAACCACAACTGAATACTAACCCATACAATCACTAATACTCTTTTATTCCTAATTAAACCATTTTTCAACTGTGAACAATTTGTCAGCATTTTCTATTCCGTTTACCAATATATATATATATATATATATATATATATATATATATATATATATATATATATATGAAGTTTGTGTGGAGTGTGCGGGTGTAGGAATGTACAATATTTGAAAAAAATAAAATAGACTAGAAATTGTGCGGAAAGAAAAAATCATGAAAATCGGTGTCTGTATTTTTCGTTGCTTGCAATAAATGACATATTGAGATATTCTATAATTAAATTGAAATACTTTTAACACAAATTAAAAAGCAGCTAGATTAACACGAGAACTTCTGAAATCTTTGCAGTCAAATGACCTCTTCAAAGTCATAATTAAGGTACTATAGACCGTGAAATTTTCTATTCATCCCGAATGCTAATTATAAATATATCGTAACTTGCATTCGTGGAATGTATATACACATACATATAAATATATATAAATATATATATATATGTGTGTGTGTGTACATACACACTCACACACACATATATATATACATATGTAGTCCTCTATTTCTTATGTATAAAGATACATGCAGGTCCCCTGCATATATATATGTGTGTCTTTGTGTGCGTGAGTGTGTGTGTGTGTGAGAGAGCGAGGGAGAGAGAGAGAGTCTAACAGATCTCAGCACTTCAGTTCAGCCATCTTAAAATGAATGGTAGTATTGGTTCAGTGTTGTAATTTATAAACGAGGTACAAAGAAAGGGGCAATAGTTATAAGTTACTATGTTGTAAGGATTGGAAAGTGGAATGAACCCTTTTGTTTTGTTTGAATGTCAGGTGATGGAAGTTAACTTCATATTTATAGGCTATTGGAAGTGAGCTGTTAAGGAAATTGGAAAGGGGGTGTGGGAGAGGAACACGTGGAGAAACACCTGAAGTGGCTTAATTGACACTAATTAGAATGCCTCTCCATGATGTAGGGTTTATTGTATCTAAATGTTCTTAGTGAGAGGTGAAGTGTGTGTTAAGTTGCGTTCTGTTCTGTGTGCGAGATGTTCTTACAGTGGGTTTCTTAAATATATTTTGCATATATTCGGACATGGATAGGCAGCGGTTAAATATGTCTGATCTAGTATTTAGATAGTTATTAGTGCAGTGTTCATTTTTTAGGATGTTCCATCTTTTGTTTCTGCATACATTACTCGACTTTGTTCCGTTATCAGAGGGCTTAGAACTGTCGAGAACCCTCCATTTAATGGGGAAATCCATACCGCTAAAATTGAGGGTTTACATATATTCATGTGTGTTTGCGTGTATATATATATATATATATACATATATATGTGTGTGTGTGTGTGTGTGTGTGTGTGTGTGTGTGTGTGTGTGTGTGTGTGTGTGTGTGTGTGTGTGTGTGTGTGTGTGTGTGTGTGTGTGTGTGTGTATGTGTGTGTATGTGTGTGTGTGTGTGTGTGTGTGTGTGCGTGTGTGAGTGCGTGTCTGTGTATATGTGCGTGTCTGTGTGTGTATATGTATGTGTGTATGTGTGTATGTGTGTATGTGACATTTGAAATGTGTGCGTCACAAAGCAAAAGAACATTGTTCGTAATGTTAGCAGACTGAAAATTCTCCCCAAATCTACAGTTCGTTGTCCATCGCTGAATCTCTAAAATTAGTTTCTAATGTGACACCATATATATATATACAAAGAGAGGAAGGGAAAAGGTTACAGTTATTTAACAGTGTAATGCATTTGCTCAATAACACCCGACCAGTGTTTCTTCACATACATACATACACGATCACACATACATAAAACCATGTCCTCAGCTGCGTCTGTTCATTAATAGCCTAACATAATCTATGTGCTTCTTTCTGGCTAAGATATTTACACATCAACAATAAACTCCCTTTCTCTTCCCTATGTCTCTGAAATTTAATAGTTTTCAATATTTTCGACTGTAGGTCACGTATGACGAAATTACTTTAGCACCTAACACAGAAACAGCTTTTTTTTCAATTTATTCAATTTGAAGAAACAACAACAACAACAACAATAACAACAATAATAATAATAATAACTGGGTTACTTTGTTTTCACAAGCTCATCTATATATATAAAACTGTGGTTGTCTGTCTGTCTATCGATTTTTGGCACACATCTCCTCTTAGAATCTCTCACGGAATTGCACCGAAATTGCTATACTTGTACATTGAGCCCTAGCGAAGACATCGGAAAAAAATATTTCAAATTGACCCACCCTATGTGACGAAATCGAATATAATGTATCGATTTTTGAGCGTAAGTTATCAGTTATTTCCCTTTGTTCTGTTTACATTGAGCGTCTTACGTAAAAAATTACGCTGGCTTTCTCAGCGTTTAAAATGACATTAACACAATACACGAACAGTTGTCGAGCCAGCAAAATATTGACCTGCAAAATTCATCAGTTCGAACACTAAGCTTCCGTTTTGCTTCATTTCCATTTAAAAGCATTTTAAAACAATATTTTTACTTGAAAACAAGTCTATTTAAAGACTACGTAAAACAAGCAAATATTTCGTCGTTAGGCGTGCAGACAGACAGTCATGCAGACAGACAGTCGTGCAGAGAGGTGATATACGCGTGCAGACAGACAGTCGTGCAGAGAGGTGATATAGGCGTGCAGACAGACAGTCGTGCAGAGAGGTGATATAGGCGTGCAGACAGACAGTCGTGCAGAGAGGTGATATAGGCGTGCAGACAGATAGTCGTGCAGAGAGGTGATATAGGCGTGCAGACAGACATAACTGATAATTTGGTTACGCTAATGTTTTTCTCTGCGTTGCAGTGTTTACATTTTCGATCTTTGTTAATAAATAACCAGTGCAGTTTTTATCCCCAGCATCCTCTTTTGTTATAACATTCGGGTTATCGTTATGTTTTCTTAACTTCATAAGGCATATTGTTGGTTGAGGGAATATTAATCAAAAACACCACATGCAAGTCTGCACAGTAGACACTACAGTTTTTAAGCCAAGAAAGAAACTTAACATTGTAACTTTAACACAGCTACTGAGCGACCCCGAGCAACGCCGGGCTTTACTGCTAGTATAAAATAAAAGCTGAATATAAATTACATATATCATGTTACATACAAACACCCACACACACGTACACACATACATATATATATATATATATAATATACTTAAAGCCAGTTACTACAACGGTGCAATACCAGGTACATAACTTTCCTTAGCGCTGAATATAAACGTGTTCAGCCTGTACCGGTACTATATATATTGGTTTTGAAACTAGCGCACAAACGCACTTATACATACACATACTTACACACACACACTGACACACATACATACATTCATGCATACAGACCCCCCCCACACACACACACACATATATATATATATATAGGAACGAGTAGGACCCCGACAGCTGAGTTCAAGCCGTTTCGACGGCTAATTCTGGACTTTTATAGTCCAGAATTAGCCGTCGAAACGGCTTGAGCTCAGCCGTCGGGGTCCTACTCGTTCCTATTACCCACTCTACTACCCTAGATATTGAGTACTTTGGTGTGTTATGGTCCATCTGGTTCCTTACCATATTTCCTTCGTTATATATATATATATATATATATATATATATATATATATATATATATATATATATATATATATATATACAGAGCAACAGCTTACTTGAATGAGAAGAAGACTAGATTAAGGTTTTGTCACATTCGTTTAACATCAGTTTATCTCCAACTGATAACTATAAATTTCTCGGCTCCAGCGAAGTTTCCAGATCTTCTCTGTCAAATCTTCACCAAGGAATGAGTTTACTTGGAGTTTTATTGCTCTTTTATTCTAAATGGGAATTAAGCGAACTGTTTCACTTCCCAAATGTGCGAACTAGAAACACACATACACGCATGCACACAGATACACATACACACAAACACACACAAACATTCTCACTCATAAATACACAAATACACATATAGACACACACACACTCGTATATATATATATATATAAATATATATATATATATACGTGTGTGGGGGGATAAAGACATATTTATGTTTATATATATGTATATGATATGTATTTATATATATGTATATATGTATAAATGTATATATGTGTGTGTGTGTATGTGTGTGTGTGTGTGTGTGTGTGTGCATGTTTGTGTATATATATATATGAGTGGGGGATATGTTTGTTTGTATCTCAAGGAGAGGGGGAAAACGTACATAAACGTAAGTAAGGCGGAGATAATTTGAGATGAGACAACCAAAACCAATTCGCTGATCCTAAAGTATGTAAATTTGCTGACTGATGAAACGATTGAACCTCAAACACGTGGAAACCTTTAGATTTAGCCAATTGGTTTCTCTCGACTAAATCATATACATACATATATATGTGTATATGTGAGC
This sequence comes from Eledone cirrhosa, assembly GCA_964016885.1. Lineage (NCBI taxonomy): Eukaryota > Metazoa > Mollusca > Cephalopoda > Octopoda > Eledonidae > Eledone > Eledone cirrhosa. Next base: position 45,860,368 of record OZ024754.1, read on the forward strand.
CTATGTGTGTGCGTGTTCCAAAATATGTATATATATATATAGTATATATGCATATATATACATATATATATGCATATATATATATATATATACATATATATACATATATGTACATACATATATATATGTGTGTATATATATGCATATATGAATTATATCTATGTGTGAGTGACACAGTGAGAGTGCGTGTGTATGTATGTGTAAAATCGTATATTCTCCGTCTAGGTATATATTTATATCGTCATGGTTTCAGACCGTTTTGTGTGCAGCCATGCTCGAAACTACAAATATTGGCACTAGAAACATTTCGTTAAATTACAAATGTTTGTGATTTGTTGACGAATTCGGTTATTAGTGCAGATTGCTTTAGGCTTGATAAACTGTATAATGGTTTCTAATTTATGCACAAGCCCAGCAATTTGGTTAAAGGGAAATTTGGCTGTGTTTACCTCAGTGTTTGAATGGTAATGTATTTTATCAACCTCAGAAGTTCATCTCGGTGATATTTAGAATGAGAACGTAAACTGTCATGACTGATATATATAGGCGCGTGGCTTTGTGGTTAGAATACTCGGCTCACGATCGTAAGGTTGTGGATTCAATGCCAGGCAGTGAGCTGTGTCCTTGAACAAGACACTTTATTTCACGTTGCTTCAGTCCACTCAGCCGGAAAAAAAAAGAGTTGTACCTGTATTTCGAAGGGCCAATCTTGTCACAGTCTGTGTTATGCTGAATCTCCATGAGAACTACGTTGTGGGTCCGCTTGTTTGAGGAATGTTCAGTCACTTGCAAGATAATTTCACGAGCAGATTGTTCCATTAGTTGTATCAATTGTAACACTCGTCGCCGTAACCGACGGAGTTCCCAGAGGATAAAATGACTAATATTCACCTCAAATTATTTTGTCCGGCACTATAATGATGTTGCCAATCCTACACCATTGATACAATGAATAATATTCTTGATTCAGATGGCTTTAAAATAATTTCTTTGGTAGTCGGTTTATCTTCCTCTTGATAATAACATCAGCCTCAATCGAGATTCGTCTGTAGTTATTACTCTAGCAGACACATTCCATTTAATCAATCTTTTTTACATTAAAGTTTCTCTGCTGTAAAACAATTGCTTAAACTTTACTTATTCAGCAGTAGATATCACTACTTCTGTTTAACTATTTAGAAGATCGAGTGGAAAATAAATCACATCATTTGGATCATTTGAATTTTCTTCTCATACTTCTTTCTGCACTTTATTTAATGACTTAATAATCTCTGAATTCCACTGAGTTGCGCAAAATATTTTCCATTGGTGTTAGGATTGATTTCTTCAATACTTGGCGATAAATTTATAGTGTTTTTTCTTTCCTTATCCATGGGTAAATATTAACGAAAATGATTGACAAATTTTACGCAATACTATGTATGGTTGAGTGGTTAAGAAGTTGTTGGTTGTTTGTCGAATGTATGTATTTGTCGGGGTTGTGTATGTGTACATATGTATGGAGGAAATTATGCATGTATATATGTATGCATCTATATATATAATATATATATATATATATATATATATATATATGTGTGTGTGTGTGTGTTTATGTGTGTGTGTGTGTGTGTGTGTTTATGTGTGTGTGTGTGTTTATATGTGTGTGTGTGTGTTTATATATATGTGTGTGTGTGTGTGTGTTTATATATATGTGGGCGTGTGTGAGTCTATATATATATATATAAATATGTCTCTGTATTATGTGTATGTCTATATATATATATGTATGTGTATGTCTATATATATATGTATGTATATGTCTATATATATATATATATATATATATATATATATATATATATATATATATATGCGTGCGCGTGTGTATAGATATATGCATGTGTATGTTTCGACGATATAAATTAGCGAACATTGTAAACAAGGGTGAGAACGCTGAATGAAAGAGCGTTTCTTTCAAGATATTAAATAACCAAAGTGTATTCTATATTTATAAGGTTGCAAGATCAAAACACTGCAATATATATGCAGGAGAATCCGCCTATTATTATCCTGCAAACTGCCATCAACTATCCATAATTAGCAAATTTAGTACGACAAAAAGTGATCACACTAATTGGCTTCTACCATATATGCGTTTATTATGCTCCTGTATATATATACACATATACATATATATAAATATATGTGTGTGTGTTTGTGTGTGTGTGTGTGTGTGTGTAATGATAATGGCAAATTATGATTTACTGGAGAATCAAACCCCGAGAGAGAAACACACCAAGTTCTCGGTTCTGCCCAGTAACACGTTAACATCCAAATAATCTAAACTCTGCCGATGTGATGCCAAGGAAAACATGTCAGCCTGAAACTACAATCACCTTCACAATAAAGGTTGTATTTTCAGGTCTCTATCAGCCAAATATCTATCAGATTTCATTCTACGTTGATAAATATGAAAACAACACATTGGAAAATATAGTCCTCTCTATACACTAAAACTGAGAGATAATTACTGCTGCATGACATCCTTTGGCTAAACAACAACTGCAACAACAACCATCTAAGTACAACATGTAATATGCAAGTTACTTCACTTTCTATAAGGTTTATATGCTGATTTAACACATCATCATCGTGTGGAAGTTAAAGGTTCCTTGCTATAGTCTTCGGGAATTCCAATATTGTGCAGTCATTTCGATACACAGTGTATTTCTTTACACTGCAAGAATATTTGTATAAACTACACACACATACATATACACTCACACGCACACACTCACACACCCACGCACACTCACACACACATACACACACACATATATATACATATACATATATATATATATATATATATATATATATATATATATATATATATATATATATATATGGTTTAATACAAATAAATTTCCTCGCAAAAGCTTCTCCAATATTCGAAAAAGACTATCTCGGAATGATAACGAATACATTAAGTTTAGAGAATATTCTAATCAATTCCAGAAGGAGTGAATATATAAATTAAAGATTTTACGATAGTAAAGATATTTTTCTGCCTTCGGACAAACTAGATAATTCCAAATACCATAAATGTTTATTTAATTCGATCCCCAACAGCTACAAAAATGCATATTTTCAACTTTACATCATATCAACTCAGAAGCAAAAAAAATGTTAGCTAACTAAATTTAAAGGTTAGAGTACAGCATTTGGTTTTGGAAAACAACTTCTATTTTATCTATAAGAATCAGAAGCCTGAGGAGGCTTTTAGGAGGTCAATCTCCCTGTTAAAACATACCAGCTAAATCTTTTCCAAATCATACTTTACCGTCTACTTAAACAGGTCACATTAAATAATGTAGTTCTTGAAACATAGCAGCTAAATCTTTCCCAAATCACCCTTTACCACCTATTTAAAAAGAACATATTAAATGAATTCTAGACGCAATGTGTCTGGTAAAAAGACAGAGTCCAGTGACCTCGTATTATTATAGATGACCTCAATCAGCAGTGAGCAGGTTTAAACAACGAAAATATCAATTTTGCTAACAACTCATCAACAAGTCTCGTAATACAGCTAAAACGGATATTGAGATAATTAGCAAACATATTCCCGATAGGTTAATATTCTAAATTTACTCCTGCGGAAGGAAACTTATTCCTCAATTACTTCGTTTTCCTTTCCTGTATAAAAAGAAAACTCTTGATTTATCCAGTTTGCCTAGAGATACTTTCCTTCTTCGGTTACTGAATGTCCTTTAAAGCAGCGGTCGGCAACCTTTCGGACCTCACGGACAACTAAATTCATAATTTTAAAACCTGCGAGCCACTAATATGAATTAATGGTCAATGGTCGAAACAATACTGAAACGTATAAGTATCATATTGTCATATTGATACATATGTATAAAACTCGTTCATGGATGTTAGTTTTTGACAGAGAAGAAACATTTCTTAGGTGTTTATAAAATATATCTTAACCGAATATTATGTTTGTTTTGTTATTAATAAAACATAAAAATTGCAAATAATGTCCACATTTTTCTGCGAACCACCAAAATTATCTCTCGGACCACCGGTTGGCATCCGCTGCTTTAAAGGACGGTTTTAATTTAGTTAAAACATGTTTACTCAGTACATTTTATACGCTAAAAAATGCATTTTGTTTCATAATAATAGCATTGGATTTAAATATAATTCTCATCTTCATGTTGATGTAAAGCAGCATCGCAGAGGAGTGATATTGTCTTATTATATAACCTGTATTAGTTATATACTAAGTTTCCCCATACTTGTTAATATTCCGAAATTGTCAGCTGTTTCGATTGTTTAACTGGAATATGTGTTGAATTTGATCTTAAGACAATAAACTTCTTCTGCTCAAATTTAATATCTCGCAATCTCACATTTCAGGAAACCTAAGGAATTGTATTATATTAATGGATTTTTCAACCACGTAATAAATATTGTAAGTTTTGTTATGAATGTATCTTTAGCTGTTTCAAACTTCTCCGCTAATGAAACTATATTGAAAGACGATTCTAAGCATTACATTTATGCTTTAAAGCATATTTTCATTGAAAAACCCGAATACCTGAGAAAATATATTCTCCCACATTTTAACACAATAAGATTAGAGTTATAAGCATTAGTTGCTACAACAATTTTAACCAAACATTTGATGCCAGCAGCAGACATTTTCTTCAAATGATTGTGAAAGCATTTTCCTACAAAATTATTATTAAATTCAATGTTAAAACCTGTCTCAATTGTAGAGGTTCACCAGGAAGGAGATTATCCCCATATTCATGGGGTTAAGCGACTGAGGCTATAAAACTTCCCTCTAGACATGATACTATTTCACTGCAGATTTAACCCCAGTTGCTATTGGGATTCATTTGTTCTCAGTTGAATGGACTGCAGTAACGGGAAATTGCAATCCAGTCCATGATTCGAACTTTTGACGTTTTGGTCGTATGTTAAACATTAGATATTAGGCAGCGTGTCTCGAAAAATCAGAAGATTCTTTAAAAAAAAATGTGTATAAGTATCATATTGAAATACACTTTATTTTGGTGAAACATTGCCTGATATCAACAAAGTGAAAGTATATAGTTACAAAATTACCTGTCAACATTGTATAGACCCGGGAAAATGTCCACATGAACATCGATGTATTGTGTGGAGTATTTACTGTGCTACTGTGTATACTAAAAATCTATTGTAATAATTGTTTCTGCTTTTTGGCACAAGGCCAGCAATTATCCAGTGTATTACTGGTACTTTATTTTATCGACCCCGTAAGGATGAAAGGCAAAGTTAACCTCGGCGTGTGTGTACACTCTTTTGTAATAATTGTTTCTACTTTAGGCACAAGGCCAGCAATTACCCAGTGTATTACTGGTACTTTATTTTATCGACCCCGTAAGGATGAAAGGCAAAGTCAACCTCGGCGGTATTTGTAATAATATACTCCCATCAGCTTCATCTATTTCGAAACTAGAATAAAACCAATGATACAATATATTAAATTCCCTTTGGCATTTCCAAAATCCAATATAAAAAATATGAATCGTGAATCATTAGGTTTGTATATTTATTTCTCTGAGAATAAAATTTTATAAAATTTATTTCACTCTTTCTTTCTCTCTCTCTCTCTCTCTTTCTTTCCTTTTCTCTCTCCTTCTCTCTCTCTCTCTCTCTCTCTCTCTCTCTCTCTCTCTCTCTCTCTCTCTCTCTCTCTCTCTCTTTTATATATATATATATATATATACACACACACATTTATTTATTTCTCTTTCATCCAATTTCCCTCTCACTCTTACGATTTTACTAACAATTGCGTAACAGAATATTATTTTCATGATCAGAGAAAGAGCGAGAGAGATAGTGTGTGTGAGAGGGGGGGGGGGAATAAAAAATGAAAGGAAGAAAAATAAAGGGTTTGACGTCAGAAATACTAGAAAGGAGATTAGAGAAACTGAAGGTAGTACGGAGACAAAAAGCTGAAGAAGATACAAGTGTTCACATTAAAACAGATGACATTAATACAATATTGCTATCAAATTCCATGCGACTTTAATTTGAAGCATCCAGCTAGGAAGCCTCACATCTTTTCCGCGTCAACCCATCCATTGTCGGAGCTTTCAAATCCGTTGACCCTTTCTCCCATTCTTTCAGATAAGCTACACTTATGAATAACATTTAATATATATGAACATCGCCGTCAATTTTGAAGGTGTAGGCTCACTAGTAATATAAGTTTTTATATCAAGTAGAAATTCTAACAGATTTTGCTTTTGTGCTCAGCAGAATCATAAGAATTGTTTTTGTTTATTTTAAAATTCTCCTTAATAAAAGTTCGCAAGTGATTTCCAGTTGCATTCATAGAAGACACAGAACACTCCTCCAGTTATTTTTTAAATGGTCATCAAATAATTCTGTTTTGAGAGAAGGGTTAAAATGACATTTTTTGTGTTTGAAACGAATTTTGATACCACTTCAGTTTGTTTGATTGGTTCATGTTTCTGTAGTGTGATCTTTATCCTACACTTGTTGAATAATTCAGTATTTGGGGATATATGATCTAATTTGATATTCTCATAATTAAAGAATGATAATATTCAAAGAGAAGGGTTTGGGGTAAACAATGGAGTTTTAAAGAAGTTTCTTTTACTCTTTATCTTATCGTATTGAGTTTACAAAGTTTCTGAAAAACTTTGTAATACAGTCTATTAGTGTTAATAGGAATATCTTGTAGAATATTCTACAGAAAAGAGGAGAGTACTTGATGAAAATGGTTAATATTAATATTACGTCGGACGACCGTACTTTATTCTCTCGTGACAGATTATGATGGTTTGTATACATAAATATACATAGCTATAAAAACACGGGACTTTCCATAGACATACACTGTATGATGTAAACCCAATGTTCCTCCAACGAACAGTGCGGGGAAAGAGAAGGTGGAGCAGAGGAACAGACAGTAGAGCTGAGTAGACAGGATAGGACTTTGCCTGAACCCAAGCATTCGCCCATGCCCGCCAGAAAAGGGGGCAGTTGGTGCAGCGTTTAACACTGCAGTGTCCCAACGACCCCAAAAAGGGTTAGGGGACCTTGATGTTGATGATGATCATGATGATCATGATGATAATAGACTTAATATACAATAATATTCATAATAAAAATGAAATGCACATAAATACAAACAATGATAGAAGCCAAGTCAAATACACATACACACTTTTTCTCAATATCTTATTCACACACACACTCACAGACTTTCTCTTTCATACACACACAGACACACATGCACCCCCACATTTTTCCTCACATACACATCCACACAATCACACACATACACACAAAAGGGTGAATAAACTAATAATTGATGTTGGAGTATTTATTGATCATTTTATATTGATTTTCTATGTTCAATTCAGGCCTGAATATGTTATTGTATACACGTGCGGCATTTTACGCTACTAGTTCGGGACTGATATCTATGAGGTTGAAAATATAAAATCTACGTTTTTTTCCCCTTTAATTTCGTTACAAGAGTATATTGGTTATAAAAATAATCGATAAGTGTTATAATATGGCATGCAGGGTTTTCGAAAATCAATTACGATTTTAATTAACTAATTTTTATACGGAATATTATAGCTGAAATTGTATGAAATTTCAAAGTACTTATCCCTGTTTTCCTTCCTCTTGTTACGGAAACACGGGATTTCTCTGTTTATATTTTTGGTTTTATTCTTTATATGTATTTATATTTTAGCGAAATTTATTAAAAATTAATGAAAGCGGTATAAAGATGAATATGACATTGTACTGCATATGTTAAATGTTATAGTGTGCTTCTTGTATGAGGTTTCGTATAAATGTAAGTCCCTCCAGTATTCAGTCGAGTTCCTCCGCAAGATCGGAACGTCAGTGGCCCGTCTGAGGGAGGAGCCTCGTGAGGTGGGGTGACTGTTGCAACGGGTGTCGCTGGCTATTGTTTGCGGGACGCAGCCCCTCTACCACCACCCCTAGGACAATCATCCTCCCCTTCCCCCTCCCCAGTCTTCTGTGACACTAGAGTCCCTCCCTATTCCATTATTTTTCTCTTTCACTTTTTTCTTTATATTGTCCTATTTTACATTCCATTATTCTCAATCTAAATTTTCTTTTTTTTCTTGTTCTATTAAACTGTATTTACACGATATATTCCATAAATACAATTGTATAGAAAATTTTAAAAAAAATATATAATTATAAGTTAATCAAGCAGGCGGCGGATTTGGCAGAGTCATTATAACGTCGGATAGAAAGATTTGCGTTATTCGATTCAGCTCTCTGCTCTGTGAGTTCAAATCTACCTGAGCCACCAGCCGTCTACCTGAGCCACCAGCCGTATAGCTAAACCACCAGCCGTCTAGCTAAACCACCAGCCGTCTACCTGAGCCACCAGCTGTCTAGCTAAACCACCAGCCGTCTAGCTAAACCACCAGCCGTCTACCTGAGCCACCAGCCGTCTAGCTAAATCACCAGCCGTCTACCTGAGCCACCAGCCGTCTAGCTAAATCACCAGCCGTCTAGCTAAACCACCAGCCGTCTACCTGAGCCACTAACCGTCTAGCTAAACCACCAGCCGTCTACCTGAGCCACCAGCCGTCTAGCTAAATCACCAGCCATCTAGCAAAACCACCAGCCTTCTCAGGCATCAATCAACTGCCCCAGCAGCCATCTTCCCCGCCAGTTACATACATTACCATTGACGTGAACCACCGGTTCACATCATAAGTGTGTTAAATATATTCAGTTTCACACAACCGTTGTAATATAAATACAAGAGGAATGTGTTACAATATACTGCGAGTAATTCTTTTCTAACAAGAGAGTATTCGGGAAATAATTGAATAACTTAGACAATCGGGAAATGGAGACTATATTGTAGGATGCTCCAATTCAGCTCAGTAAGTATATACTACAGCCTCGCGGTGCAGTGAACAAATGGTGAATTGGATAAATAACCGTCTGTTACATACAAAAGATTGCATGAGTACAGATTTAGGTATATGTGTGTGTATATACATGTAGGATTTAATGTATTTCTATTTACACGTGAATAAGTGAACACTTTATGCAGTATTGTCTGTGTGTGTGTAAGCATATAGATATATATATATGTGTGTGTATGTGAATGTATATATATGGGTGTGTGTGTATATATATATCTGTATATATATATATACATGTACATATATATATCTGTATATATATGTGTATGTATATATATATATATATATATATATATATATATATGTGTGTATGTATATATATATATATATATATATATATATATATATATATATATATGAAGACTTTTAGTCAAGCTGGAAAGTAAGTTTATACTTTATATTTATCATTGTATTAGAAGTATTGTTGTAAACTGATTAATAATACTTTATACTTTATACTAAGTTTGACAAATGATTTAAAACATATTCTCAGCGGGATTTACAATAATGTATTCTTATATATCTTTATATATCTTATTATTTGGTGATATTTAATAAATATAAGTGACAATAAATCGTTGTATACATAGAAAGAATATGTTATACTTCACAATAATGTATTTAAAATAAGTTAAATTTATTTCTAAAATCGAACGATAGCTGGTGCTAAATCGTAATTGTCTTTCGAAGTAAAAGATCTATTTGTGGCTAGCATCTGTATGTATGTATGTAATATGTATGTGTGTAAGTATATATATACATATTTACATACATACATACATACATTCATACTTACTTATATACATACATGAAGAAGTGTCGATTAAGAGTCAGGATCTGATCGCCTGCTCAAACCTGAGCTGATCGATATCGAAACAGTTGTATATATATATATATCGTGTCTCACGTTGACTCACCAGTGACATCTCAGAGCAGAATCCTCCGATTGATGATTTCCCACTGAAATAAAATTGGTCATCCTCTTTGTGAAATTCTACCCTTTATATTCGCTACAAATAAAACTTTATTCTACTTATGTAATGCTTTATGCTCCTTAAAAATAATTTGTATGGTTAGATGAGCGTATCTATCTAGCTGGAACGAAATAACCATAACAAAGCAATAATATTCAATTGAATTAGTTTAACATTTGTAAAATTTGACATAAATTTAAATTGGGTTCAAACTAGACAAAATACAAGAGGTTTTATATATATATATATATGCTATATTTGTACACATTAGAAAATGTTAAATGTAATAGATAATGTGTTTAAAATATCCATGAGTACGTTACCTTAAGATACAAAGTAGAAATAATTTTGAAACATTAAATTTGGGAATTTTGTAGTGTCAACATAATTTCAGGAACCACTTTCGTAAAATGTAAATTAATTCATTAAAGGAATAGGAAGTAACGAGGTATGGAGGAAGTAACTATCAATAATTATTTTGGAAAAGGAAATATTAAAAAATAATAATGAATTAAAATGGATAGGATAGCGTTTAATAAACAGACTTACATGAATGTAAGAATAATGTATATACTGAATAAAATATGACTAGATCTCGCAATAGTATACCATCTGTTATATTTGTATGAAAAACTAAATCTTATAGCAGGAAATAATATAAAACCAACAGAATTTATTATTAAATACAAACTATAAAAGCATGTGCTTAACGATATAAAATGTGAACATCGAAATCCATTAATCTATAAGTTACTATAAAATATGAGTTATGAAAATTAATGGGGAAATTTAGTCTAACATGGATTGTGTATATAAATAGTGAGTGTATAAAATTAGTTGGAGTAGTACAACGTTGTGGTTGCTATGATTCATAAAATTTTAATTAATATATTAGTATTGAAAACAAAAGCAATTAGTGGACGATAATGTCGTGAATATATTCATTGGTGAAACATCAAAATATACTGATATTATTTTATCAAATAGTAATTTACTTTCTAGGATTAAAGAAATAAAGTACATCATTTTGATTTTCTATGAGATATTAGATTTTAACGTTAATTCTATAATTAATTATAGTACAAATATATTACTAATTATTTTTCTCCAATATATAGCTTCAAACATAACACGTCTTCATATAGATATATACACACACATATGTATATATATATATATTTATATATATATATATATATATATATATATATATATATATATATATATATATATATATATATATATATATATATATATATATATATATATATATATATATGTGTGTGTGTGTGTATATGTATATATACATATATATATGTGTGTGTGTGTGTGTGTGTATACTTTCATATTTCCTTTATACTCTACGTGTAAATCATTTCTCCAACATACAAGCTCAAATTACCACAATGCAATGTTCTTTGTCTAATTAAACCTATTACTTTTTTTGTGTTGTTTCCCTTTTCGTAACTTTTAAATTTAATATAATATTCCTTCCGTCATTCTGTTGGATATATATTTTAGATTTTTATATATTTACTTATATTTTTTCCTCTCTAATTCAATATTCCACACCAACATCCAACATCCAGCTTTCCCTCGCAAACTCTATATATATATATATATATATATATTGTTATACTTGGGGAGGGTCATATTTGTGTAATGCCAGAATTAATAACAGAACACACTCTCTGTTTGGTTGGTTTTCGCTTCGGTTTTCACATGTGTTTGTGTCTATATTATATATGTGTTTTTGACCGTTGGTTAGTCAATGGTAACATTGAGGACCGAATAAATTAAATTAACCGATATAAAAGACACAGAAGCGAAAACCAACCAAACAGTGAGTGTGTTCTGTTATTAATTCTGGCAATATTATTACACAAATATGACCCTCCCCAAGTATAACAATATTTGATTCGACACACGATTTCATATCAAAAACCTCGCAAAACTATATATATATATATATATATATAATTGTAGAACTTGATAAGCCGTTCTTGCCGAAATCAGATTTTATCATTAACTATAAATAAATATATATATGAGTGTATATGTGTGTTTTTGTGTGAGATATATATATATATATATATATATATATATATATATATATATATATATATATATATATATATATATATATATATAGGATGTTGCAGTCTTTTTTTAATTTTCCCATTCGATTCCATTTTTCAGTTTTTTCTACGAATGCGTAATATTAAATTAAATAAATAATTATTTTTTATATAAATAAAAGTAGATGAAACCAAGTAATCAAAATGAGATATATTAAAAAGAGCAATTTTACGAAATAGATTTGTGGTAAAATATTCACTTCAAAATCACATTACTTTCAATTGCAGTACACGTTGTGCTTAACATGTCTTGAATTCTTCGACTGAATGTGTGTAAAATTAGTTGGTGTTGTTCGATACGATGCGAAACACACCTTTCATATACAGGTATATGTACACACACACAAACACACACACACATATATATATATATATATATATATATATATATAACGAAGGAAATGTGGTAAGGAACCAGATGGGCCATAACGCACCAGAGTACTCAATACTTAGGGTAGTAGAGTGGGTAATAGGAAAATGTTTACCCCCGACGGCAGAGCTCAACCAGTCTCGACAGCTATTTCTGGACTACATTCGTAGTCCAGAAATAACCGTCGAAACGGCTTTTTCATATATATATATATATATATATATATATATCTGTGTGTGTGTCTGTGTATGTATATATATAAAGATAGAGAGAGAGAGAGAGAGAAACAGACAGAGAGACATGCTATATTTCGTCTTTGTTCATCATCATCCGGCGGCCTCAGCCGAAATCGACTCAATAATTCATCTCCACGTGGGTCTGTCGTTCATTGCCGTTGCCAAGTCCTGCATTTCAATATCAGAATCTCTGGAGATGACATCGGGATAGGACAGCTTGCGCCCCTTGTTATCAGTGACTGCTTGTGGTCTCCAAAGCACTATTTTGGCCAGCAAATCTTACTCTTTTACGTACAACGACACCATGTATGCTGCATAGGACCAACTGGCTTCTACTTCGTTGTTTCATATAATATAGCCATCCCCTACTACCCCAGGAATCACACTCAGAACTGTCTCATTTGAAGGAAATCATCAGGCTTTCCTGGTGATTTCCTTCGAATGAAACAGTTCTAGTCCTGTAGAAGCCATTTCTTTATTAAATATGTGTACTCTGCTATGTATTGAGTACCTTACTGTGGTTACCCCCTATTGAACCCAGGATACACACATATATATATGTATATATTAGTTTCAGCTTTAACAACACGGACGGACACATACACACTATATATATATATATATATATAAGTATGTTTTGAAACAGTGAGCAGGTTCGAAATTAGAAAATAGAATAGCTTTCACCGTATTTTTGACTAAAGGAATTTTAGCCTGATAATGGGGTTTAGAACACTCTGATAAATGGAAAAAGATGAGTATTGACGTACATGTACGTCAATACTCATCTTTTTCCATTTATCTGAGGGTTCTAAACCCCATTATCAGGCTAAAATTCCTTTAGTCAAAAATACGGTGAAAGCTATTCTATTTTCTAATATATATATATATATAAGAGAGAGAGAGAGAGAGAAGAATAGTAACACTCTGTGTTAATGTCACAGTCAATGAAGAATGTTAAATTAGTTTTCATCTAAGTGCAGCACCATTATTAATGAGAGAATTAACTTTAGTGACGTTCTTCCATAAAACTCAATCCACCTAAGTGAAACTTCGCTATTTTTTTAGTTAATTGCAATAAAGGAACGCGTCCCATTTTTATAGTTTGCTCTTGATTGTAAGAAGCGGAATTTTAGAGGCACTTCAAAATAAATTATCTAATATTGTAGCCAATAGTTTACCTTTATGTTCTAACGTCATACTTAGATTATTTAATTAATTTAAAGATGGTTGGTTGTAAGTGTGTATATATATATATATATATGAGTCTATATATGATTATATGTATACATATATGTATATGTATACATATGTATATATAAGTATTAACACACACACATATATTTATATACTGTATATATATATATATATATATATATATATATATATATATATATATATATATATATATATACACTACATACATTCATAGCTATATGTTGTATGCAGGGACAGATAGATATGTAACTGCATGAATAGAATGACTGGATGGAAGTATAGATGTATTTTTATTGTTTAACTGACAAAGCCCCTGAAAAACTATTAGCCATTTGTTGACAGCTCTGTCTCTTGCAACAAACTCAACAACCATTTTGGAAATAAAAATTATGTCATATTCTCTATAGAAATATTAATTTCTCT
>OZ024754.1:45879731-45887231 GCA_964016885.1 Eledone cirrhosa
ATATATATATATATATATATATATATATATATATATATATATATATATATATATATTGTTTGACATGGAGGAAGGAGCAGAACCCATGACCTTCGTGGATACTATGAAAACGGGGGACTCGGTGGGGTTAAGGATTCATGCTTCTGTAATACAAGGTTTCTGTTAATACAACTGCAAGATGGTTGACGCTGGAAAATGTTAGTATGGAGCAAATTCAAGAGCGATGTTTTGGGAAAGAATAACACGAAAACGTGGTTAGTTTGTGCTTCAATTGCTGTATATAAGTGGTATAGAAAGGAAATATAACATAGTTAAGTGGGTCTATCAGCCCAGAAGAGTAGAAGTGCCTCTGGTAGCAGTAGAAGAGCATGTCTGTGGGCAAGATTCTTGAGTCTACTAACGAACTACTAAATGCCAATCAATGGTGCAGATATTTTTTTAAAGCAGTTTAGAATATTTGTATTATTTTGGTCGACGTAACAATAGCATATCTTGTGACTCTCATTTGATGTGTAGTGAAACTGATATAAGCAGAGTTTACTGATTATATGTAAGAATTACATCTCTATAGAACTGAACAGTCAGCGTATCACTTGTATTGGTTTATATCGTGATAGATTCACACTTCTTATATTTCTTTCTTGAATGAAATGTGATGTTTTTACATCTCACATTTCTCCATTTCTGAAATATCACTGATCACACATCTGTGAACAACTCACATAGTTCTTCTTAAGATATACACTCTGCTATACCATAAACTGTTACTATTCATACCTTCCTCACTAAATCACAAAACTACTAAATTTTCTTCGTCTTCTTACTCGTCTTCTTCTTTATCTTCTTCGCCCACTTATTCGAGGGGTCAGAGTCCTCAAACTCTCCCTCCAGTGGGTCCTATCAGAAGCAACCGTCTCTGAATAATCTGGCTGGATATTCCAACCACATGTCCATAATACTGTGATCACATAAATTAATATATTGGCTCTATTAGCCATAGAAAGTTATGTATGATAAATAACTGAATATTAAACACCTACATCAATATAATATTATGTTCCTCGTATCAAAAGGATGATTGATCTCATGACACAGGAAATCGTTCTTGGTTATTTGCTCTGATCAGGTCATTTGATGGATTATATTACCACCATGCTGGTAAAGTCTTCATATGGCGTATTTCTCTCGAAAGGCAATGAATAACTACGAGAAATACAAATTAGAAGATTCCCTTGGCTTGTCATGGGATTCACTCTCACTGCCACTGTTACTCGTATCAATATTAAAGGGACAT
Organism: Eledone cirrhosa; assembly: GCA_964016885.1. Taxonomy (NCBI): domain Eukaryota; kingdom Metazoa; phylum Mollusca; class Cephalopoda; order Octopoda; family Eledonidae; genus Eledone; species Eledone cirrhosa. Next base: position 45,881,026 of record OZ024754.1, read on the forward strand.
GTTAACAATTAACTCATTTATCAGATTTCTCTTCTTAGCGATATCTAAGTAAAATTTCAATAGATTCATATCTACCAGAGACTTTCATTCTTATATTATGCACATGTGATTTTTCGCCTTCTAGATCTTCGGTAAAAGCAAGTTTATTGCATTTTATATTAGAAACGATTTTAAAATCTCCGATAAAGAACCTTTCAAACTTTACCGTATAGAGTTCTATCCAGATTTGATGTCTTTGTTTGTAAGATACTTGTCAGACCTCCCCTGAATACCGTACATCGATGAGGTGTTGTTGAGCATTTGTTTTTGGTATATCTTCCCCCTATTTTCTGTTGTCTTACTTTATATATAAACCACTTTCTCAATTTCACTTCTAAAGAGACACATACTTACCGAAGCTGACAAAGCTGGCCATTCGAACTATAAGTACAACTCATTTTTGCCAGTTGAGCGGACTGGAGCAACGTGAAATAAAATGTCTTCCTCAAGGTCACAACGCACCGCCCCAAATACCCTAACCTAAACGCCACGCACCTTCACAGTGTCCCTGCTACATACGTAATAATGTAGTAACATATTAATGTATTCAGACAGAAAGATATCACTCTGTCCATTAGCCAACATCCAGTCAGCCTCACTTTAAACATTATATATTGAAGACACCACGCAGTTAGTTTCTTTTTCTGTGTATTCTGTTATTAGTGTAATAGATTCAACTATTGTCAAACACGATACAGTACACTAGACTGGTTAAATACACACTCAAACTCAACACGATACACTGAACTTACTAAATACATAATACACTCGTTCAAACAGCACTGAAGCACAGGACTGACTAAATACATAACACACCCATTCAAAGACTGTCCAATGCATCTATTACTTATATAACCGTCATACATAAATTGTGTCTCTCTACCGACACTTCCAGTTCTTCCTGATGAGAAACTCTTCCTGGAAGTTCAGAAATAACTAGGTTTTCCCTACAGACATCTATCTATAGGGGACCGAACTGAACATCAACTACATTGGTTTAACCAATTTTAATTTTTCACCTGACAAAACCAGGTGTGCCTCCCGTTCATCTATGAATAAGTCAGAAACAATAGCATAAGGTTTATAAATTATTGAGAAGTAAATGGTTGGCTTGAAATTGCTAACGTAGCAATATATCAGTTGATTTTATCGTTCTATTATAAACATTGTCATGAATCGCCTGTATTTGTTTATTTAGAAAGAAGAGCTTGATATAGAAAAGTTAGATAAGAAATGTTGTGGAACTTTCTGGCACTAAACTATCAAGTCATTCATTGTGAATGTTATCGTTGTTTATTTCTCTGCCAGACATGCGCAAATCTCTTGGTTAAAATATCTGTACACTTTTGAAAATGATATTCTTTATTCTCGCTACATCTGAAGATATTATAGTCTTCTATATATCATTGTCCAATACTTATAGAATGATTCAGTCCTTTAACATTTGGCTCTCAGATTTCCGTTTTTTTAGTTAAAAGCCAGTTGTTTTAGGATCAGCATTTTACCAAGTTGTTCCAACTGATCGATCAAAGGATTTCTATAGCTGTTGGTTTAATTTCATTTCCTTTAAAAGGTCTTTATTCTTTTCTTATCATGTCGGCTTTCGTCTGTGTTATCTTGTGTACTTACTGTTTAACTGTTAAGCTTTATCTGGAATATATGTGTCCCCTAATGGGAAGACGGCAATAAACATAGTTCTATTATCTTCTATTCTATATGAATATATGTATGTAGGGGTGGCATGTGGTAGTTGTGGCGGGGGGTTGGGATAGAATTAACAATATTGTATCTAATCGTATTGATGATAAAAGCAGTGGACGTGGTACTCGTGCTAGTGGAGGTAGTACTAATGGCAGTGACATTAATGGTAACAGTATAATAATGGGGGGTGTCATGATAGTGGTGGTGGCGGTGGTGTAATTCTTCTTCTAAATGTTCTCTTCTTTTTCTTGGTGTTGCTAGGAGTAATAGTACTTCATATAGTGATAGTGGGAGGAGTGCTGTTGTAGGTAGTGATGGTGGGAGGAGTGTTGTTGTAGGTAGTGATGGTGGGAGGAGTGATGGTGGAGGTAGAGAAGGTGGGAGGTGTGATGGAGGGAGGAGTGATGGTGGGAGCAGTACTGTTGGAGGTAGAGAAAGAGTTATTGGCAGTTCTTCAATTAATAACCCATATTTAATCTAAAGGTTTATATTTATGACTACTTAGATGTGTAACCAGACAATATGTGTATGTGGGGTGGGGCGTATGTGTGTGAAAGTTCGTATTATATCTGTCTCGTATGGATTGTATTTATATGTATATATGTATGTGTGTGTTTAGCAAAGTATTTTTCTTTCTCGATCACTATGTCACATATGAATCGATCTTGCTAGTTAGCTACACGACTAGATATTAACTTTCTCTAGAATCATCTGATGGGTATTTCTGGGGTATGTATTAGAACAGAGGTTCTATTAAACGGCCTGAACTTATTTATTGAGTTAACACCATCAAGATAATGCCTTGATCCATGTCTTTCTAACCTGGATTATTTAGATGGTCTCCTTTCCATATCCTATATATGTAATGGGAGAGTTGGGTTAACTGGTATTTCCAGCAAGTCAATCTTGTGTAATTTATGTTCTTTAAACAGAAGAGACAGCCTACATGTATGTATGTAAAGTTGTGTTTGTACCAAATTTATTTATCATTTTATGTTACTTATCCATCTATTTATTCACATCTTTTTCTGTTTCCCTTTCCATATCAAAGCAATCTCCAGGATGTATTTTCGAACACAATTTATCATTCAATAGATTTACAAACACCATCCATGTTGCACCGTCCAATGACAAACCAACTGTCAATTTTACTCTTAAGTGTTTGCATATGTGTATTTGAATGTGACATACATTGCAAGATTTCCTCCGGTCTTCCTGAATGCCACATTCGATGGCCATTATTTCAATCTTGTTTTGTGAAAGATAAATTATAAATCGCTTATCCCCACATCGACCAGTTGCCTATTGAATCGGCTGGAAACATGTTGTCATTTGCTTCAGTGATTATTTTTCTCTCTTTTTAACTTTCAGATTATGCTACAGTTAAACAAACAAATGGGCAGAAAGAAAAGATTTTTCTTTCTCTGTCTGATCTCGGGAATAATAATTTGCGATCTAATCGTACTTCGGATTATCAAATTCAAAACAAAAAGAAAGTAGAGCTACATATGTTATTATTTCTAAAAGGTTAATTCTTCTCGTAAAACATACAAAGAGATTGTGTGCCATTATGCATTAATTTTGCAATATTAAATTCTGTAAGACATACAAGAGACTTGTATATGCGTGATTCCGGGCATATATTTATATGGATAAATTCCATACTGTAGATGCATATATATATATAATATGCGTATATATGTATTAATGCGTGAATATGTGTGTGTATGAGTGTATATATGTTTGTATGTATGTATCTGAGCGTCGTGGATGAACATGCATTTCTTTGATATGACATTTCATGAACGCTTCTCCAACTTGACTGTACAAGACATAACAATGTTGTCAACTGTGGTAATCATATACATATTCATAATGTAGCGTTCGTAGATGCCACAACGAATAATCAATAAAGATATAGAAAATATCTTCGTAAAAATGCTTCTGAAAAATGTGCCACAAACCTAAGTATAAGTGCGAAGTTAATAGAATACAATATAAGTTGATAATATGGCTCATGTTCAAATCTCTATGAATCTTAAACATAGCAGAGACAGCCGGGAGTATTAAGGAAGGATTTAGTGAACATTGGAAAATGTGTGCTGTAAACGAACATACAACCCTTCTTTAGTATCATGCACTAAATAACACAACGTTTCAGTCAATAAACTCAGTCTGGAGATAATATCTATATATATCTTTATGGTACAATCATACAACAAATAAGTGAATCAAACTACATCTGAGAGAACAAACCTAGTCTTAATAGTACAACAGATTCAGATGACATAAATGCAACATACTCAACAAGTGAATTTTTTTCATTATTCGCTTAGGGAAGTTTGATATATAATCATTCCGGTATTCATATATATATATATATATCCAAACAATTCGATTGCAACATGCTCTACAGCTCTACAACTTTGAGTTATACCTCATATATATATATATATATATATATATATATATATATATGATACATATGTGTGTGGGTGAGTCTGTGTGTGTGTGTAATTGTATGCATATGCATATATATTTTTTTGTATATGTATATGATGTAAGGTGTGCCTATATATGTGTGTGTGCCTATATATGTGTGTGTGTGTGTCTGTGTGTGTGTGTGTGTGTGTGTGTGTGTGTGTGTGTGTGTGTGTGTGTGTGTGTGCGCGTGTCTGTGTGCGCGTGTCTGTGTGTCTGTGCATATATAAATATATGAATGAATATGCTATTATGTGTGAATGTATGTATAGTTGTGTGCGCGGCTGTGTATATAAGTTGACAGCAATAATACATTTTGTTCACGTTCTCCACAAAGAGACAGAGGGGATTATTACAATCCCTTCATTATTCTTTGTTCATATGATGATGTTAATGTTGTTGTTGTCGTTATGGTTGTTGTTGTTGTTCAATGCATGTATGTATATGTGTGTGGTGTGTGTATAAATATATATATATATATGCATGTATTGTATGTATTCTATGTTCATATGATGATGTAGCTATATAGTCTGATGTTAATATTGTTGTTTCGTTGTTGTAGTTTTTATCGTTTCTGTTTGTTTTTACTGGTCGTAAAACAAATATTACCAACTGTGTGATTGTAACATTAATCTTATATTTGTAAAAGATGGCCAACTGAATACGCTCGTGTGTGTGTGTGGGGGGGGGGGGTCTCATTTTTCATCCGTTCCTTTCTCTTATCGCTCTTTACTTTCTATTTATCTTCTATTTCTAACTGCATCTTCTGATGAAGGACTAGTGTCCGAAACCTTAAGACTTTCTTCCTGCTATTTCAAGCGATAAACTAATATAATAATCATCAGAAAAGCCTGAATAAAACAGTTCTAATCCTGTAAAACCCATTTTATATTAAACTTGTTATATATATGTGTGTGTATATATTTATATTTATATATATATATATATATATATATATATATATATATATATATATAACGGATTTTGGGGGTATGTCTTTACTGGACAATCTTTCTGTATCTCCATTGTGATCCCGTCTCTATTTGTAATACTGAAGAAGGCATTTAGCCCGAAACCCCGAACTGTCTTTCCTCTTTCCAATAAAACGCGTGAAAGACTTTTTGTACCTCTGTTTGTTCTCTTTCAAGTATATATATATATATATATATATACATATATGCCACCAGACGAGGAAGGTAGATATAATGTTTGTCAGTGTAAATGTTTACTAGAGTACCTTTGTCTCTACGTCATATCACATACGATATCATGACCCTACTTTGTTTTCGTTCATTTCATTATTAAAAACCTATGAGTCACAAAACTAATTATTTCATTTTTTTATTGAAATAGATACCATAATCGATTGTTTTAACACCAATTTCTACACTGCAGGTATCAGAGATAACATTAGCCCAGAATTCGTGATAGGAATTTATCCGGTTAGATATCAAAAAAATATCTTATACAACTTTTCATTTGATCTTTCACTATTTCAGTGGCAATAAGATAGAACGCTATCTGTAGGTTTTTACATTTAAATACTTCTTTTATGTGTCTTGTTTTATATGTTTTACATATGTTGTTGCTGTTTTTTTTTGTTTTTTTTATACGTACACGTACAGACACACATGTATATATGTGTACTATACATGCGATTTTAAGCATATATATGTGTGTGTGTGTATCTGTGTGAGTCTGTATGTATGTGTGTATACATACGTGTATATGCATATATATATATATATATATGTGTGTGTGTGTGTATGTATATATATATGTATGTGGGTGTATGTATACATTCTAACTACCTATATATGCGGTTTGGTTGTAAATACATTAAGAAACGTTTGAACATATACATGAATCCATGTGTATGTGTAAGTCTGTGGGGGTGTGTGCGCGTCTATATGTATGTGTGTCTATGCGCGTGTGTGTATGTGTGTGTGTGTGTAACATTAGTGACAAGGTAAGAACAACTCGAA
>OZ024754.1:45892231-45894731 GCA_964016885.1 Eledone cirrhosa
GTAAAATATAGTCCTATATATTCTAACTAAAACAATCTCGATCGTAGGGTTGCTCGGGCAGGGCAAAAAGGGAAACCTTTATCATCAAAAACATCATCATCACAACCATCATCATCATCACAACTATCATTATCATCATTATCATCTCAACTATTGTCATCATCAGCATTATCATCATCAGCATCATCATCATCATCATTATCCTCATCATCAATATCATCATCATCATCACCATCAACTTGGTCTATAATTAAAACAAACAAATCTCAGCACTAGAAACAAACACAATTTAAACAAACAGTAACCACAACACCGACATTTTCTTCACCACTACCATTAACACTACCACCACTACCACCAACACTACCACCACCACCACCACCAACTACAACAACAACAACCGCCAACACCACCACCACCACCTCTACCACCACCACCACCACCAACTACAACAACAACAACCACATTGACAACTTAACAGAAAGATGTTATTATCAACAGTGACGGAACAAGCTGTCATCATCATTATCTTCATCATCGCCACCAACACCACCATCGTCGTAAAAGTCGGCATCACCATCACCACCATCACCATCACCACCATCACCATCATCGTCATAACATACAGCACTTTCTGTTTCTGCTACACAATTCTTCAAAATCTTCATGTTTCTCTTATTATTCTGGTACTAACTCTTCACCATTAACACCATCGTCACCATCTTCATCGTCATCACCATCACCATCATTATCATCATCATCATCACGATCATCACCATATTCATCGTCATCATCATCACCATCATTATCATCATCACCATCATCACTAGTAGGTGCTGCTGCAATCAGCCTAACCATCAACATCATCAACGTCACCATCATCACCATCATCACCATCATCACCATCACCACCACCCCCATCATCACTATCATCACCATCATCATTACCACCATCACCATCATCATTACCATCACCATCATCACCATCACCATCATCATCACCATCATCACCATCACCATCATCATCACCATCACCATCATCACCATCGTCATCGTCATCACCACCACCACCACCATCACCATCACCACCACCACCATCACCACCACCACCACCACCATCACCATCACCATCATCACTAGTAGGTGCTGCTGCAATCAGCCTAACCGAAATAAAGAAATGAATCGTTGTGTATTTTGATTAATGAAATGCACTTTTAATAAGACAACGATGTAAATATGAGAGGAAAGGAGGTGTGGAAGAGAAGGAGGAAGGACTTGGAGATGGAGGGGTAGAGAAAATAGGAGGGGAAGACGGGGGAGGCTGACGGCGAGAATTAGACGAGACGTGTGTCTAGAGAGGTGTGTGAATATATATGTGTATCAACACATACACACACACAGATAGACATACAAACACAGACACATTATATATATATATACAGTATATATACAAGTATATATATATATATATATATATATATATATATATATATACACTTGTATATATACATATATACATACACATACATATATATATTTACATTCACATATATATATATATTAATATATATAGATACATATATATACAGTCACACACATATATATATATATATTAATATATACATTTATATATTAATATATACATATATATATATGAATATATATGTCCCAAGGCTCTGATACCATCAACACTATAAACACAGAGCTGGCATATCTAAGAACTGAGTAATGTCTGATGAGGTCATAGCCATTCAATGGCTATCAACGAAATATATATAGCAGTAAATAAAGGATTATGAGTTCATGCAATTTACTTATGTTTCGTCACTATATATATATATGAGAAAGTATGACCCCGACGGCAGAGCTCAAGCCGTTTCGAGGGCTATTTCTGGACTAAAGTCTTTAGTCCAGAATTTCTTTAGACCAGAAATAGCCGTCGAAACGGCTTAAGCTCTGCCGTCGGGTCATACTTTCTCCTATTACCCACTCTACTACCCTAAGTATTGAGTACTCTGGTGTGTTATGGTCCATCTGGTTTCTTACCACAACTCCTTCGTTATATATATATATATATATATATATATATATATATATATATATATATATATATATATATATATATATATATATATATATATTTGTGCCTGTGTGTGTATGCATACAGATATATGCGTATATACAAGGTGTCTCAAAAGTCATCCATTTTGAATATCAATAAAGACACCAAAATAGTAACTTTTAAGACACCCTGTGCCATAAAAAGATGGTAGTCACTTATAAGTTTCTCCATTGGTGGCTTTATTGTGTGACACATATAGATGTATCTATCTGTTGTATGTGTGTGTAAACAGGTACCTTCCACAGATATCACCAATACATGGAAATAGTAAACAGAACATCATATATATATGGGTGTTGTGTAGGTGTATTGGCAGCACAGTGGTCTGGATAAACAAAGTTGTGGGTTCGACTCCCATATACGTCAATATTCATCTTT
>OZ024754.1:45899731-45902231 GCA_964016885.1 Eledone cirrhosa
GTATGATAAATAATTGTTTCTACTTTAGGCACAAGGCCAGCAATTATCCCAGTGCATTACTGGTACTTTATTTTATCGACCCCTTAGGGATGAAAGGCAAAGTTAACCTCGGCGGGATTTGAACTCAGATCATAAAGAGACGTAACTATGCTGGAAAGCATGGCGTCCGACCCTCTACCGATACTGCCAATCCATAAATAATGGCTTCTGACAGGCACAAGGTCAAGATTCTTTTGTTTGTTTGTTTTTGATAGGGAGGAGAAAGTCGATTAAATCGACCTCAGTACGTTACAAGTATTAATAACAACATTCTCAAACACCTTTAATTCCCCGCCTTCCTTACTGACCTTTAGTACGGCTTTCAGTAAACCGGATCTTATGGACCTTACACCTCTGTGAGCCCATCTCCTCTTTAGGTCTGAGCACAGGCGATTTCTTCTAGAGAAAGAGCGAGAAAGAAAGAGACAGACAGACAGAGAAAGAGACAAAGACATACAAGGAAGTGAGAGAGACATATAGAGGAAAGGTCGACCCCAGTATTGGACTGATACTCTTTTTATCGACCACGAAAGGATGAAAGGCAAAGATGAACTCAGAAAACAGGGAACCAGACAGAATACCAAATATTCCATCCGACGTTTTGACGACTCCTAATTCGTCACAACCAGCAGTACTATAACCAATATTAAAATACCAAACCTACTTATATTTGTTTCTGATTTAGGCACAAGGCCAATAATTTCAGGGGAGGGGAAATTCGATTACCAATACTTTATTTTATCGACCCTTTAAAGATGAAAGGCAAAACTAACCTCGGCATCCAAACCTACTTATATTAATTATCTTTCCTAACAACACGTAAACCATTGAAAGGGCCCGCATGTGTTATCTCCCCTTGTTAAAAACACCCAACTGTTTTTTGTTTAATGACGAACCATTGGCTAATATATCCCTATATATACAAAGGAGGGCATGATCTTAGTTGGGTTGCTTTTGATAATACGTCTAATCAAGAAAGGTTGATCTGGGATTAAGCAAATACAATAGATAACTACAAATACTGCTGCCACTCATATTACAAATACTACTGCTAGTGCTACTACTACTAGTACTTCTACTACTGCTGCTGCTGCTGCTATTAATGCTACTACAGCTACTGCTTCTACTATAACTACTACAACTAATACAACTGTCATCTCCCCAACCACTGCAACATTATCACTGCCAACTCCGACACTATTTTCAGAACCATTGCACCACTATCTCCTTAGTGGTGGTCACCGTCATCACCACCATCAACACCATTAGCACAACCATCACACCACTATTTTCATAGCATTGACCACCACCACCACCACCATCACCACCACCACCACCACGATCTCCGCCATCGCCATCAGCACAGTCATTGCACCGCTATCTTCCATCATCAAAACACTCACCACAGAAAATGTAATAACGACTATGAATAGCGCTACCAAAAACAACGGCCACCCCCGTTCTTAACACGAACAAAAAAAAAAAAAAATCTAGCGCCACCAGCACCTTTAGAAATTCACACAACAACCACATCTAATTCGTAAAAATACAAGTAGAGAATAAAAACAAAATTAGCTTGAAATTAGATGAAGAAAAACAAGAGGAATATATGAAAAGATATAGAAAGAAAAAGCCATTTTAAAAAACTGGAATGTAGCTAAGTTATCTACATGTAGTCATATGAAGACTGGTAGATCGATAACTATATTACATACTTCCTACACTCACTTTTGTAAACATTCTTAACGAATAATAAAAGTTACTAAGTTAGAGGATATTGCAATACGTTGCCTACGCTAGAAACTGAATAATATCAGTGAGGGTAAGATGGTGGCTGAGAAAAAGACCAGGTTCTTTCATTTTAGGTTTAGAATAATAGAAAAAAATATATTACATCGAATCGACGTGGAGATTGAGGGAAAAAATAAACGACAAAATTCTTCCTTCTTACTTTTATTACAAGTGTAATGTTTAGGTTCTTGCCGTGGTTGTTGCTGTTATTTTTTTATTTTTGTTTAACGAGAGGTTAACCTATGTTCCATGCGAGTCTCTCTCATATTTTGATACATAGTTTCATTTAGACTATATTAGAATTCTTGGGGATTTGGTTGGGATTTGGAACATTCAACGACCATGTAAAGTGTAAAGTATCCTTTATTATCGCAAGTTAATTGTAATAATGGAAAGTAACATTTCTTTATCATTTTCCTTTATCTTACATATATACATAAAAAGCTGCAAATCTGTCTTCTTATTATGACTATATATATGTGTGTTTGTCTGTGAGTGAGCGTGTGTGGGGGTGTAATAAATGACTGATAAAAACCGGTTCGATGCGGTCGAAATATAAGGGTAAAGAATGACAAATAAAACAAAACAAATTAATGTTTTACCCAGATATACTTCAACATTCTTTTCAAATGTGGAACGGAAACGGAGCAAAACAAAAAGAAGCGAGCGA
>OZ024754.1:45907231-45934731 GCA_964016885.1 Eledone cirrhosa
GACTGTAACTGGCTGCTCATACTGATGTTAAGGTATAGCTCTCAAAATAACTAATTTCAAAATCTCATAGATTCAATATTATGTGAGATAGTTATGTGAGCTCAGATCACACGTTTTCCTTAATGTTTTTTATTCAACAGTGAGGGAAATAAAAGAGCTGTTATTCAGTTAATTGTATACAAATAAAATTCCCTACTTCTCAAACAACATTATTTTTCCTCTTTTTATCTCTAAGACGATTATCAAATCTCGAAACGTTAAATTCTATACTTCTCAAGGCCATTACAATTATCTCCCAATTTCTTCGTTGTTATTATTGCTCTGTATATAGGCTTCATACTTTTCTTTCATACTCTATTTATGTCTTAATTCCACTAACAACTACTCATTATTTCTAAATTTACAACTGTCAATATTTTGTAATTTACAATGTGTAGATATATTCATCATTTTTTATCCTTTTCGTGTTAATATATCTAGATTATATATTCACGACTACGAAATCAGAAAGATCAATAGTCATGAAATACTCAATAAATTTTGAGTTGCTAAATTGATTTATTTATTTGGAGTTAAACCCTATGGAGAGTTCTCTGTAAGATTTTCCTATAAATACATATATTAATATGTCTACATATTTCCCAAGATGTCGTGACAAACAGTTGTTTTAAGCCTTTCATTCGATCTAATATATATTATCATATATTCTCGTTTATCACAACATCTATGGAAACATCTATTTGTTTCGAAAACTAGATTCCTTATAACTCCCTGTTACCTACTTTTAGAAAAATGGTGTTGCAATGTCTGACTAGTAAATAACTGAAAATATTTCTATTGTCTATTTATTCTCTAACTCATCTCTGTCAATGTAAACCAGCCGCGTGTTTACAGCTGTTTCACAAACAGATCTTCCATGGCTAATTTTAAATTAACATTATCAAGAGAGCCAGGATGTTATTCAGGTGTTGCTTGTACTGAAATACATGTTATTTATTGTTATATATCGTTCGCCCTCTGTTGTCCTTGGTCCCCGCACTGCCGATTCCTAAGCAAAATCGGAAAGACAACGGATTAAATCTACCACCCACTTATACCTGGAGGGTTTTTTAACTCACGGGGCAGGAGGGAATAAATAAAGCATGTCATCTCGCCTGAAGTCCTATAAATTCTCTCAATTTTCCACTCTAGAATTGTACTTTATTTTATCGATCGTAAAAGGGAGAAAGGTGGGGTTGACCTCGTCGGAATTCGAAATCGGTGCGCAGATCACCGGAACAAATAACGGAAGGCATTTTTTACTACGCTCTGCCAAATTGCAGCCGTAATTCCACGAAGAATAAGTAGCTATTATGCAGTCATGTATTATTCTTCAAGAAACTTGGAAATAATATAACCCCCTATTAAACATTATTAGTTGACCTAAAAAAAAATCGATGACTCTCGAAGACTTAGCCAAATCTCCGATTACAGGAAAAAGTATTGATTTCGTTCAAAAACTGATGGCTTTCTAAGATGCCAACACACCGTCCCTTAACAATCAATAAAGAAACCTTCCCCTGTCCTGAGCTGATAAAGCTCTAAAGCTTTAATTCTATTTAGTTTTGTTTTGTTTGTTCTTCATGATGTTGAAGTTTCTGTAATAAAATACACTATCAGTGTAGAACACCGTAAAATTCTAGAGAACTTCCATTGTTGATGTTGTTGTTACTGTTGTTGCTTTAATTGTTGTTTAACCCTAGGTCAATCTTTATCGAGCAGACCTTAGGATCAAACACATTTCAGCAATGATCATTCTGTCATTTAGTTTTTGTTTTTTTTTATATAGACATAATATCTAATGTGTCCTTTTTTTAAGACTCTAGGGTGTATTATGAGGGTGATATGGCTACTGTTCTTAGCAGTTCAAACAACTACATACAGGGCTCCTTCGTCAGATCATTGTTGCTGTTGTTGTTATTGTTGACGTTCTCTTTTTTAGTTGTTGTTACAACTGCTGAAGGTGATAAGGTAGCGTGGAATTTTACATGATGTTGTGGTTGTTGTTGTTGTTGTTTGTGGTAGTGGTGATGGAGGGGGTTACATGTTGATGATGAAGGTGGTGTTGGTGTGGTCTTGTTTTACATGTTGCAGCTGGTGGTGGTGGTATTTTACAAGTTGTTGAAGGTGGTAGTGGAGGTATATTGCATCTAGTTCAAGGTGATGGTGGGGATGTGGTTTTACATGTTGTTGTTGAAGGGTGGTGGTGGTGGTGTAGTTAGATTTTATACGTTGGTGGTGGTGGTAGGGTGAATGTGATGGTGGTGACGATTGGTATTACTAACGCTAACCTCGAAATAATTGTTTCTACTTTTGGTACAAGGCCAGCAAATACCCAGTACATTACTGGTACTTTATTTCATCGACCCCGTAAGGATGAAAGGCAAAGTTAACCTCGACGAGATTTGAACTCAGACTGTAAAGGGACGTAACTATGCTAGAAAGCATGGTACCTGACCCTCTACCGATACTGCCAATTCACCGCCTTAACCTCGAAATAATGAAAGGCAACGTTGTCCTTGGGAGGATTTGAATTCAGAGCCCAAAGGCCCGGAACGAGTATCGCAGAGAATTCTATCCGACGTTCAAACGACTGAAATAAAAGTTAAATAATAGAAATAAAAATGAGTATAATATTTGATAAGTGTATAATATAGAACTCTGCCGGGGCGGTAGAGCAGCAGAATCATTAGATCGTCGGACTGCAGGCTTTAATTACGGTCCTTTATTTCCTGGTTAGTGCAATCAACCGTTATTTCAAAGATATGAGGTTCGATTCCTTGTAACGACTGTTGGGGATTTTAACCGATTTTCTAAACTATTATTTATAGCAACAAACTGTATTGAGAGTTACTATCGATCGATTAAACCACTTGAACACGTGACCTTGCATGGCCACAGTCAGCAGTTGTAACCCGGAAAATAATAAATATATATATATATATATATTATATATATATGTGTGTATGTGTGAATATATATATGTGTGTGTGTGTCTGTGTGTGTGTATGTGTTTAATATAAATGGCTGCCGACCATGTTTATCACTTTAGTAAGATACAAGAATATGTCAAATTACGATTAACTTAATGGATGACGGTGACGGATAGATAGATAGATAGGCAGAAAGGTAGGTATATATATATATATATATATATATATATATATATATGAAGTGTCCCCAAAAATGTATACATATTTCAACAGCATTCTAATAAATATTGCCTGTACACATAATTATCAAAGTGTGTATACGTTTGGGGGGGACAGTCTGTCTATATATATATATATATATATATATATATATATATATATAGAGAGAGAGAGAGAGAGAGAGAGAGAGAGAGAGAGAGAGAGAGAGAGAGAGAGAGAGAGGGGGAGATACGACATAGGTAGATAGGTAGGTAGGTAGGTAGGTAGGTAGGTAGGTTGATAATTAGATAGATAAATAGATAGACAGTCTATTGACAGTCATGGGCACTGAAGAAAATATGACCATGATTAATGTGAGCCAGTTTGAGAGATATTGCCCTAAGTAAATAATATTCTATCAGACAACGACTATGCCATTCTGATCTAAACAGCCTCCTCTCTTCTGAAATTGGCAGACGGTAACTTGGAACATAATATCAGCGCCGACGAATATATAACGACACGTCACAATCAATTTATTTGGTACACACAGACTATCCTACACACACTGGTACTCACCGGCACACACATACTCACATACACAAACATAGATATATACACACATAGGTAAATACACACACAGCCCTCTTCAAAGGGAAATATCTGTGTGTATGTGTATATATATATATATATATATATATATATATATATATATATATATATATATATATATATATATATATATATATATGTCTATATATATATATATATATATATATATATATATATATATGTCTATATATATATATATATATATATATATATGTCTATATATATATATATATATATATATATATATATATATATATATGTGTGTCTATATATATATATATACATATATATATATATATATATATATATATATATATATATATATATATATATATATATATATATATATATTTATACTTGGTCAGTCAATGGCAACATTGAGGACCGAATAAATTAAATTACCGATATAAAGGACACAGAGGCGAAAAGCGAAAACCAACCAAACAGTGAGTGTGTTCTGTTATTAATTCTGGCAATATTACACAAATATGACCCTCCCCTAAATATATAAATATATATATATTTATATATATATATATATATATATATATATATATATATATATATACATATGTATTAATCTATGTGCCATTATATATATATATATGTCAATATATGTATATATATATAAACACATATATATATATATATATATATATATAATGGCCCATAAACGCACATTAACCTTTTTGATCTGTCTGTTAGTGTTTCAGCAGACAACAGTAATAGATTAATAATAAACAGCCCTTAACGTGTTACTGTCATACATCAGATTACATGAGGTCAATTATTCGGTGACAAGAAAACATTCATTGCTCTCCGTTTTACCTCTTACCACAAATAATTGCAAGATTTATGTTAATCATCCATAGCCTTCTCTCTCCTCTCTCTCCTCTCTCTCTCTCTCTCTTTCTCTTCAACCTTCGGCCCCCCCCCCCCTCTCTCTCTCTATATATATATATATATAATTGGATATATGAGAGGGATGAAACAATCTATGATATATATATATACACATATATATTCAGCCTTCTCTCGCTATTCAGATTTCTCCCGTCTCTCTCTCTCTCTCTCTCTTCCTCTTTCTATTTCCTCTATTTCCAAGTCTCTCCTCCTTTCCTCTTTATTCAACCTTCTACCGTCCCTCTCTCTCTCTTCAGCCTTCTCCCTCTCTCTCTCTTTCTCTCTCTCTCTTTCTCTCTCTCTCTCTCTATATATATATATATATATATATATATATATATATATATATAGTAATAATAATAAATTTGAAGACTAAAATCCAAAGAGGGCTCGATAAGGATAAATATATATCAAATATATAAGAATCGTAGAGCAAATATTTATTAAAATAACAGATTTTCTGAAAGATCTGAAAGATTATTAAAATAATCTTTCAGAAGATCCCGTTAAGGGTGAAAGCAGCGATTCTTTGCTTAAACTTTAATCTGTTATTTTAATATATAAATATATATATATATATATATATATATATATATATATATATATATATATATATATATATATATATATATATATATACAGGCAAGTCCATATGCTCTCATGTTTTAGCTGCAAGAGTGAATATGTGTAATTCAAGTAAATAATTTCAAATAAAAATATATATGTCAGTGTCTACGAAATATCTTCATGTCATATACCACTATTCATTCACTAAATTTCTCTTTTATTACCTCGCTGCATAATTATTTCTGGTTTACTTACTTAAAGTCTCTTGTATTGGAATATCTCTGAACACTAAAACAGCTATTGTATTCTCATGCTAATTGCATATCTTGTCTGTCTTCTTTTCTCTCAAAATAATTCTATATCTTTACACCTACCAGTGTGTAATCGCACAAGTTATCGCTGTACAGTTTCTATCAGTAATGCAGCAAGTATGTTAGCATTTGTACTTTGTTGTTCAAGTCAGAAGAACACAGAAACATGTCCAGTGTTTTATCTCCTGCATTCTAGAGAAACAAAAATAAGTCATCGTCTAATATTGATTTTTTTTTTTCTAAGTATCATTTGATATTTCCTTTATCAACTAATTTAAATCAACTCAACTCATCTATATCTGCTCATATATGTATATATATATATACATACTGTATATATATATTCAGGTACTAGTCGGCACAAACAAATGAAAACAGCAATCAAGATATGTGTAAGTTGATTTTATCATGAATTTGACTAATTCTTGCATTAACAGTCGATTCATATATATGTTTACGACTACGAAACTGTTGTGAAATTTTCCTTGGTTTGAGTTTTTATTATCATGTATTTTTCACGGGACTCCATCCCGTCGCGGTTTTGTTGACTAGGTGTTACTCAACACACACACAAACTCCTTTCTTTCCATTTCCTTCCTCATCTGCGATGATATTGCTATAGTCACGGTTAGCCTGGAGGAATAGCTTCAAACAAGATGTAAACATTTTATAAATTAGGTAGTTTTTGGTAAAGTGAGTTTCTTTGTTTTGGGGGACCAATCTTGTCTCTGCTAATGTCAACCAGATTCGTATATCTGCTTGAAGATGATAATATACGTCCAATAGGGAGTCAATTTCTTGTACCAGAAACCGACAACCAAGTCTCTTCCTTGTGCTTTCTTACCCTGAAGTTTTCCTATCACAGTCTCAAGGGTATCATTGATGCTGTGTTTTTGATGTAATGCTGGGCCAATAGTCCGTGTGGATTACTTTCAACGAAACTACATCTTGGTTGAACTTCTTTGCCCTTCGTATCTCTATAAATTGATGTTTGCTTTCAGCTGAATCTTTCATTAATCATTTTCCTTTCCGCTAATCTCTTCTGATACCTGAGTGTATCGCTGACAGCTCCCAATTCTTGGTTGAGGGTGATCAACTTTTATTGAATTGTTCCGCTTCTACTGGTTCCAACCAACATTTTTATTTTATATTTCACTCTTTGTTGATGAGGAGTGAAATATGTTTGTTTACTTTTGTTTACACGTGATAAGCATCGTGTGTTTGTATGTATGATGTATATATGTATGTGTGTGTGTACATATGTATGTGCGTATGTATTAATCCATGCATGTAGGGATGGATGTTTCTTTTGAGCGTGTGTATGCATGTATGCATGCATCCGTGTATATATTGGTGGATGTGTGTATGTGCATGTATGTGTGTATGAAGATATGTATGTATGCGTGTATATGTGTACGTATTTGTGTACGTATGTATATATGTATGTATGTATACATGCATGTATGTATATACAGCAGTATATTTGTTGCTTAATAAGGTTTACTACAGCAATGTCAATGTTCATACATACACAGACACACAACTGAACAAGAAGAAAGCACATAAACAATACCTGGTGACTTATGAACCTGTTACATCGGTTTATTTGAGAGAAGAGTTAGACTTTCTGAGGAAACAAATTATCTTGGTAATAGTGTATATATATATATATACATATATACATACTATGTACAAAGCTATATATATATATATATATATATATATATATTTATATAGACACATACACACACACATATATAGAGGTGTGCGTGTGTGTATATCTATGTATGTATACATAGACACACAGACACACAGGCACGCACTCACACACACGTTTACGTTTTGAAAAGAAAAACATTAAATGGCAAAATAAGATAGGAGGAGGGGGAATTAAGAGGAGTTATAGTCGGTAATATACGATATAAACAAAGCTCTCGTATTTTGTGTGTAATAAATGTCTTCATAAAACTAGGAATTGCTAATTGAAATTTCTATTTAAAAAGACGAATAGATGTGGCTAACCAGATGATAAGATTAAGACGGTGTAGTGGTGTAAGAAACGAGACACTACTGACTATAGACAAGAATATCGTGGTCGTTCAGATAAAATGTTAGCAAAGAGCACGTTTTATCAGTACTAAATGTTTGTGTGGGCGTGTGAGTCTGTGTGAACGTGTGTGTGTGTCAGTGTGTGTGAACGTGTGTACGTGTGTGTGTCTGTGTGCATGTGTGTGTACGTGTTTATGTGTGTGTGTATGTGTTTATGTGTGTGTCAGTGTGTGCGGGTGTGTATGTGTGGGAGGACCTATAGCACTAGAGAGTTTCTGGTGTTCTGTGACCCACGTACCATTAACCCTAACCCTAACCCACGTACCACTTCCCTTCTCGTTGATACCGGGCCGAAGTTGAACACACACACAATATATATCCTATGTGTTGCAATGGCTATTTCAATGCCCCACCCTCGCTATCTTCCGGGTTAATAATTTCTCCATTCTGTCCACTGGAACTAAGAGGTAGCTGGCACTTGGAGTTCAGCCCCCCCCCCCCCGAGATCCTTCCCCTTACACTGCTACTGGAATAGTTTTATATATTTATTGTATGATTCAGTAGGTTTACTGAGGGAGGAACCAATAATAGCATTTCATGCTATAACAGTGTCTATATATTAAGAAGGGCAATGTGAATCCTCGTTTTATCCTTCATCTAAATATATATATATGTGTGTGTGTGTGTGTGTGTGTGTGTGTGTAGTATATGCATAAATGCATGTGTGCGTGCCTATTTCTATAATCCCTATATATATATTTATATATATATATGTGTGTGTGTGTGTACGGGTGGTGTATGTATGTATATATGTATGCATAACAATATACAGCAAGTCTGTGAATTCTCTTTACTTGTTTATATATAATGTTTGCGAATATCTGTGTTTGTGTGTGTGTATATGTTAGTGTGTGTGTCTCAGTGCTTGTCTGCGTCTGTGTGTATATGTGTGTGTATGTGTGTGTATATGTGTTAACGGGAATTTTCAATGTCTGTTGGCGCAACTATTATTTTGTAATTTACTTCTAATACTTTGAGTTCCATAACTCCACATAACTCGTCTAAACCACATCTTAACTTGATTTTAACTAATTTATCAAATTGTTCCACTACGCCTTATTGCCAAAAGATGCTATTAAGTACTACATTCTACTAATGTACCAGTTTCTCTGCTTTATAAATTGATTTGGTAATGTATTACAACGAATTGTATGTATTTTCATACGAAGAGGCGTTAATGCTGCCACTTGACCTGTTAGAAAAAACTGTCAAATGTACTTCTAATCACACACGGTTTTCTTATGAAACGAAGGATATGTTGGAATTGTGTGGTTGGAGTTAAATAATAAAAAATGGTGTTGCTCTCTCTGGAATGGTTTTGATCTTAGGTTAACTCACTCAGTGAGATAAGGGAAAATATTCTAATACTGTTACTGCTGCTACTGCTACTATTACTACTACTACTACTACTACTACTACTACTACTACTACTACTACTACTACTACTACTACTGTTGTTGTAGTGCCTCTCTACTCTACACGATTATAGAATGCGACTTCATCAGGTGCTTATATAATCATAGGTGCAGTTATGCAATCATGAGGAAATGTCTCTGGTCATGTATTACCATGCAATTTTGATACATATACATACATATATATGTGTGTAGCCCACCCTTGTGTGTGTGTGTGTGTATGTGTGTGTGTGTGTGTGTGTGTGTGTGTGTGTGTGTGTGTGTGTGTGTGTGTGTGTGTGTGTGTGTGTGTGTGTGTGTGTGTGTATTTACTTCAGAAATATCTCTATCGCTATCTCTTAATATTCATATATTTCTACATTCTTCCTCTCCTTCTCTCTTCTATATTTAAGGTGGATGGTATTGTATTAAACACAGGTCGAGACGTTACTTTGAATTTACTGGAATCAAAGTCCAATTGTATATCCATACTGACCGGTCCAATATCCTATCGATATAGAGTGTCCCAACTGAAGATACATTTCGGAACCCTAGATTCTAGTGGATCAGAACATACCATTAGTGGTCAATATTTTACAGCTGAGGTCAGTACCTTCTTTTCTTACATATCTTCCCTCGTGTGTATGATATTCCTATTTGGTTCGATAACATACTGGAATTATACATACATACATAAATATATACATACATACATGGTGGCTGCCAACTCGTTTTCGAGTACGGCCACTACTTTATATCCATGTAGGAGAACCCCTACCGATGCGCTGAACGAGTGTGACTTTTTAGTCCAGCCAGTGACTTGAAAACTCTGGTACAAACACTACACTTTTACACAATTACTGACACACAATTACTGACACATAGTGCTGGGCCCATTGTACCCTGTGATGACAAGTGCAGAGAGATCTCCAGATATAAAGCAATGCCTGTGTCGTGAAGCTTTTATAGTGAGCAAAGGCACTGCACAAGGCCAGTCCCACTCTCTTAACCAAGATGATATTTACCAAAAAGAAGAACAAGTCAACATCATTGGATACCATCAGGGTTGCAGATGTTATATCAGAGTTTTCCTTCTCCTAGAATTCTGCCTTGACAAAGGCTAAGGGGTCATCGCTCCCGGTTATTTTGGATGGCCATTGACTCTTAAGAGCTCCTTTGCCCTTTGACAGGTTTTGTTTTTAGTCCTGCAGGTTGTGCAAAGTCACCCTCCTTACCAAGAAACCTTGGTGAGGTTGCCAGTTTAGTCGCCAACGACCCGACCATGAGACAGGTTGTACTGGGTACATGTTACCAGTAGCATACATACATACTCATAATGTAATGAGATTTAAGTAAATATTGGTTTCTTATATAGGCACAAGGCCAACAATTTTGGGGGGAGAGGAAAGTCGATTAAATCAACCCCAGTGTGTGACTGGTACTTTATTTTATCGACCCCGTAAGGATGAAAGGTAAAGTTAACCTCGGCAGGATTTGAGCTCAGATCATAAAGGGCCGCAACACTATGCTGCAAAGCATTGCATCCGACCCTCTACCGATACTGCCAATCCACAGACCTGATTTAACTAAATATTGGGAACTAATTTGTCGAATGCTCTCTGTCTGCCACCCACCATTAATAATGATAATAGTTGTAACAACAACAACAATAACCTCCCAAACAACATAATCATTCAATTGATAATAAGTGCAAAAAAAAATAATAAATTTCTAAATCGTTCTTTATATGTTTTCACTTAAGTCTGTTGTATTTTATATCGTTTTCTACCTCCACAGGTACACATCCTAGCTTACAACAGCGACCTCTACAACAACTTCACTCACGCTATTCATTCTCCGCATGGATTAGCAACGGTCGCCATTTTTGCTACAGTGAGTAAAATCTCAACTATTTCAACTAAAACAAAACAAACAACGCAATTATTAACTTTAAACCAATGTCATCTCTATTTTTTTCTTCTTCTTAGTTACATACCCGCTATTTTCTTTTTGATGTTTTTTGCTGTGTTATTTTTATTACTTCTTATTCTGATGTTGCTTTCGAAGTGCGTGTTTTCCGCTTGATTGCGATGAAGCGTGAGGCTGTTTTCTGATGCAAAACACAGCTAAATGCCTAATTAAGTAAACATTTGTTTTCTTTACTTATTTACATTGGTTATAGATAGTTAATTTATTTTATTTATTACTTTAATTATTTATTAAGTTAACAATTTTTACCGTATTTCTATCTAAGTTTACGTGATTTCTTTTATATTATTATGTGGTTGGCAATTTATGTGATTTTCTCAACAGACATTTAGGGTCTCTTGGGGGTATGGGTGTGTACGGGGTGTGTGTTTGGACTGGAAGAAGGTATGAGTGCGTTTGTGTTGTGAAGAGACATATATGTGTATATGTGTGTGTTTGTGTGTGGTAAAGAGACATATATGTGTATACGTGTGTGTTTGTGAAGGTAAGATATATATATATACATATATATATATATATATATATATATATATATATATATATATATATATATATATATATATATATATATATATATATATATATATATATATATATATATATATATATATATATATATATATGCTTGTTTCTGTGTAGAGGAGACATCTATGTGTGTATGTATGTGTTTGTGTTTGGGCTGGAAGAAGGTATACGTGTGTGTTTGTGGTAAGGAGACATATATGTGTGTACGTGTGTGGGGAAGACATATATATGTGTGTGTTTCTGTGTGTGGAGATATATCTGTGTGTTCGTATGATTTTTGTATGGAATAGGTAAATACGTATGTATGTATAGGTATACGTGTGTGTGTGTATGGAAAGAAGGTATAGTATGTATATGTGTGTCTTGGGGGGTGTATGTGTGAGTGTGTGTGGAGATGTGGTATGTATGTGTGAATGTGTGCACAGGTATGTGTATGTGTGAGTCAGTGGAGGTGAAACGATATATATATGTATCGGTGGGAAGTAGGTATATGTGTATGTCTGTATCTGTCTTTGTGGAGAGTGTATATATATATGTGTGTGTGTGTGTGTATGTATGTGTGCATTTATGTGTGGTCAGCAGGTATATGTTTGTGTGTCTTTATATATGGAGAGTAGATATATGTGTGTGTGTATGTGTGTGTATGTGTGTGTGTGTGTGTGTGTCTTTGAGGCTGTGTGTCTGTCTGTTCCTGTTCAATGCCATTATGTGAAACTACCATTCAGTTGGCTTTCCGTTTATCCGGCGTTGATAACCGCTAGAAAATTAGTAGCAATATTGTGATAAGGTTAATTGATCAACGAATTAATGCGTAACCCTGCTTCTTGGACCAAACTTGATAGAGATTATAATTGAAGATAAACAACGGCAGAAGCATGAAGAAGAAAGAAAACGACAACAACAACAACAATAACGATAACGATAACCATAACGATAACAATAACAACAACAACGATAACAATAACAACAACGTACATAATAACAACAACGAAATTAATAATATAACAACTAAAATAATAACAATAACAACAACAAATATTAATAGTAACAATAACAACAAATATTATAACAACAAGAAAAATAATAACAATAACTATGAAAACAATAAAAGTAACAATAATATCGAGGTAACGATAGCAACAAGAACAATATTAAGAATGGTAAGATGAAGACATTGATACTAACGTAACCAATAGCGACATCAATATAACAACAACAACAATAGTGTAACAATGAGAATAATATCTAAATCACAACAAATTAAAACAACAGATTCAAGGTAAAGACAACAATAATAGCAGCAACAAACACCAGCAACAAAAACTACAACATCAACAGCAACAACATTGTGTCCAGATATAGGCGAATAAATGAGCATTTTACTTTAATTGCTAGAAATAACAGCCAAATCTCCAGATTGAATTATAGTAAAAGGTAGACTAATAAGAATAGTAGGAGAATTTGTGAGAAATGTTTTACCCGTCTCTGAAAGCCTTTGTATATTAGTCAACTTGTGAGAGGGAAAACTTGTTAAATAAAGTCATGACCAAAATTACAGTAGAACACTTTTAAGAAAGTTTGGAGTTGAAGAAGGAAGGAAAAGATTCACAGAGCTGCGATGAAACATTAACTTTTGGCAATAACTATTCAGAAGAGATTTATGAACAGAGCGATAAAAAGAAGAAATTATTTCAGTTTCCAATTACTTATTCTGAGAGAAATTTAATACAAATTACCACTTCGAGGAAACGTGTGACAGTGCATAGGTGTAGACTCAAGTATGAAGCTGTCTATAGATGTGTGTGCGTTCGCAAGTATATTTTTTTGCATGTATATATATATATATATATATGTGTGTGTATGTGTGTGTGTGTCTGTGTGTGTGAATGTGTTTTTTGTAATTGCTTTTAAGAGAGGTACAATCATGTAACAGTTTAAACATATATACTTGTATATCTTATTGATATATAAACATATATATATATATATATATATAAATGTGTGTGTATATATGTGTGTGTGTTTATACGTGTGTTCTTCTGAAAAAGTATCGTTAATTATAACAATTATTGCATTATTATTATTATTATTTTTATTATTATTATTATTACTATTACCACCACCACTACCACCACCATCTCCACCACCACCACCACCGCCACCATCATCACATTTACATGATTACCATAAGTGTGGGGATGGAAATGATGGTAATCATTAACATCTCTAACGTCTAAGACTTAGACAAGACAAAATGGCAAAGAGTAACTACTTGCCAGAGTGGGAGTATATGAGAAGTTGTGAGGGGGAAAATAGTAAGAGCGAGAGTTTATATTTATATATATATATATATATATATATATATATATATATATATATATATATATATATATTTATATATTGCATATATATGTGTATATATATATATATATATATATATATATATATATATATATATATATATATATATATATATATATATATATATATATATATATATATATATATATATATGCATATATATATGTGCATATACATACATACATACATACATACATACATACATACATACATACATACATATATGTGTGTGTGTGTGTGTGTGTGTGTGTATACACATATAACACATATATATATATTCTTGTATATGAATATATATATATACAAATATATGTTTATATATATACACATATATATATATATGGCTGTGAGAGAGAGTGGAGGAAGAATGTAATTTGAGAGAGAGAGGAGGATAGAGAGAAAACGAATCAGGAATTATGTGTATGTGTATGTGTATATGTGTGTGTGTGTGTGTGAGAGAGAGAGAGAGAGAGTGAAAGTCAGTGGAATCGACTAGAAAACAAAATAGTCTATAAATATGATACAACAGTGTTCTTCCATTCTCTCGTTCTGTAGAAACTCAATATTATGGAACCATGTTTTGTGTATTAAAACTCAATATTGAAACCAAAGATGCTAATTGGGAACAGACAGATAAAAGAGAGCAAAGTATTAAAAAAGATTTAACAAAAATATTCTTCCTCAATGTAAATAATAATAATAATGTTTTGTAATTTAGACCCGGGGCCGGCAATTTTAGGAGCAGTGGAAAGTAGATTAAATTGAAAAGTATTTCTTGACTGGTACTTCCTATCATTATCAATACCAGCGTGAGGGCTGGTATTGATAATTCTTTCTACTTTTGGCGCAAAGCCAGCAATTACCTAGTACATTACTGGTACTTTATTTTACCGACCCCATAAGGATGAAAGGCAAAGGTAACCTCGACGGGATTTGAACTCAGACCGTAAAGGGACGTAACTATGTTTGAAAGCATGGCGTCCAACCCTCTACCGATACTGCCAATTCCCCCAATAATGATTACCAGTCCATAAAATAAAGTACCAGTAATGCACTGGTTATTTGCTGGCCTTGTGCCAAAAGTAGAAACAATTAATACCAATTATTAATATGAAATTATTAATACCAACAATTATTAATATGAAAGCGGTAAGTGGATTGGCATAAATCGGTAGAGCGTCGGACACTATGCTTCGCAGCATAGAGTTACAGCCCTTTGCGTTCTGATTTCAAATCCCGTCGAGGTTAGCTTTGTATTTCATCCTTACGGGATCGATAAAATAAAGTGGCAATAATGCACTGGGGGTCGATATG
Source organism: Eledone cirrhosa (assembly GCA_964016885.1). NCBI lineage: Eukaryota > Metazoa > Mollusca > Cephalopoda > Octopoda > Eledonidae > Eledone > Eledone cirrhosa. Next base: position 45,922,487 of record OZ024754.1, read on the forward strand.
ATTGACCTCCCCTCCCTCAAATTGCTGGCCTTGTGCCTATAGTAGAGACCAATGTTATCAGCACCAACATTATCTATCTATCTATCTATTTATCTATTTAACTATCTAGCTATCTATCTACCTATCTCTATCTATCTATTTAACTATCTAGCGATCAAGCTTTCTATCTCTCTATCTCTCTATCTATCTATCTATCTATTTAACTATCTAGCTCTCTAGCTATCTATCTCTCTATCTATCTATCTATCTATCTATCTATCTATCTATTTAACTATCTATCTATCAGTTATACATTGCATGTCGAGTTTAACGGCTTAACAGAGAAATTCTACATCATGTGTCGAGAGTAGGTTTAACCAAATGGACTGTTCACCAGATATATATCTTCTCTTGGATGTACGTGTCACCAAATAAATTTGACATCAGATATACACCATTTCTAGTGTGTAACCTTTTAACAAATAGACTGCACATCTTGTGTTGTGAGATATGTGTTAACAGATAGACTGAGGATCAGATACACATCTTGTGTGGTGTGTCTTAAGAGATTGACTACACATCAGATGTACATAGTGTGTGGAGTATAATGTCTTAAGAGATAGACTACACATCATATATATATCGTGTATGGAGTGTATGTCTTAACGTATAGACTACATATCGTGTCTGGTGTGTAACGTCTTCAGAGAAAGACTACACACCAGACATATATCGAGTGTCACCAAATGTATACCACACCGTCTGTCGACAGGAAGTCATACCAAATAGACTTCACGTCATTTACCTATAGCTATTTTTCTCAATTTATTTACCTAAATATATTTTTATTATTAACTGTAAAATTTTGTGTCCTACCTTAATTCGATGTTTGGGACCCAAACTAACCACATGAATCAAATTATGCGTGACTTTACTGCCAAGATATCCAATGATATCGATGGACTTGTTGCTCTATTGTGTCTCAAATGTGTGCTTATAACATCTAATATCATTTTATACTAAAATTCTTTGCAGATAATTCATTTATATTATATTATATTATACAGATATTTTAAATTATTTTTCTTTGTGTTTTATTACGTAAGTTTTAGCGAATATATCCTTTTCGTTTCAGATTGGCGATAAACCAAACAATGAATTTGAAGTGCTTTCTAAAGAATTCCAAAATATTTTATTTAAAGGTAAGTAGTACTGAACTGTGACACAACCTATTCTATTAGTCAGTAAACAACGCAATGTTTTGTGTCAATGACATATCTGTGTTTTCAAACCCATTGTTCCATTTCAATGTATCGATCCGGTCAGATTTATTGAAAAGCCAAACGGAAAACTAAAATTAGTAATATTTATGTTTTTCTACGAAAGCAATTGTGGTATAAATCAAGTGAAATAGCTTCAATCAAAAATCGTCTGCTCATTGGCACTCGCCCTACACTGCCTATTTTAAATGATTTGTTACGGAGACAAAACTCTAATAATTTGATGGGAAGGAAAGAGTCAATTAAAATCTTCTCAGTACTTGACTGCTACTTATTTTATCGACCCTGGAAAATGAATGATGAACTCAGAACTCAGAGGGACGGAATTAACTACTGCAGGAATTATTCAACCAATCTATCACCCACATGCTGATAATTCCTATAAATTGAAAGAGTTTTGTGCAGGGTACATAAAACCTAATTATAACTAACAACACATTCGACACATCATTCCCCAAATCAAATGTGTAGGCTCTAGACATGCTAAAAGCATTAAAATGACCCAGTGTATTACTGGTACTTTATTTTATCGACTCCGTAAGAATGAAAGGCAAAGCTAACCTCGGTGGGCACAAGGCCAGCAATTTGAGGAGGAGGGGCGGAAAGTCGATTAAATCGACCCCAGTGCATTACTGGTACTTTATTTTATTGATCAGTGGTTAATGAATGTAATAAACAATTTCATTTGACAACTGTTTCTTACAAATCTGCTACGATCTCTTTGTGACAGGTCAAGAAAGGAATATATCCGAAATATTACTAGCTGACCTGCTGCCCCAAACGGAACTATATATGACCTACGAAGGTTCGCTCACACAACCTGGTTGCCAAGAAACCGTCACGTGGATATTGCTAAACAAACCCTTATACGTCACAAAAGAGCAGGTAAACTATTCAAATAGTTATATTTTATTAAACTAAGTATATCTCTCTTACTTTCACAATCGTTATTTCCTTTTTTTTTTCCACTTGCTTTTTATGTTTCTCTCTCTATCTCTCACCTCTTTCATTCATGCAACCAGGCTCTCAGTCACGTTTCTATAAGTTCCTCTCTCATTTACTCCAAACCCATCGCCTTTTCTTTCTATTTAGATGTATATACATATATATATATGTGTGTGTGTGTGTGTGTGTGTGTGTGTGTGTGTGTGTGTGTGTGTGTGTGTGTGTGTGTGTGTGTGTGTGTGTGTGTGTGTGTGTGTGTGTGTGTGTGTGTGTGTGTGTTCGGTTGACATATTTCTAATCGACGAAATGGACATTTGTCGTTTATTTCCAAATACCTGGAGTAGAGGAAAAAGTTTTTTTAGAAATGTTTTAGTGCAATCACGGGCAAACTGTTTACTTTTGTCTTTCTGAATGGCACGCCTAATTTCAAAACTGCCTTGAATTGTTTTAGTAGTGCAGCCCGTCATATGATAAGACACATCCTAGGCGGCCCACGGCTCGTGCTTGTTTTAGTGTTGAGTCATGTTCTATATTTACACTCGCTACAAAACAGCCGACTCAGAATTTGCTGGAAGAGTTCATAGCCACAGTTGGGATATCAGTAGCTATTATAACACAGAATATATTTTCATCCGAAAAACAGATAAATTATTTTCAAGTGAAAACAACCATAAATTGTTTTCTACCGACAAAAAAAAAATAATAATAATAGAGTTGAAGAAAGCTGCAGACAATTGAAAACAAATCAGACAGATGGCTCTTCAAGCACAATCATTTGGACAGTAGAAGGCACAAAATAGAGAAAAATCATTAATTTGAATGAGGAGAATAGTATCAATGGTAATGTCAACAACATCATTCCTGATGTTTGTTCGTCGAAAAAAGCGACTCAACTTGAGCGAAATCGAGAAAAGAAAGAAGTGGATGAGATAAGTCACAAATGATAGTCTGCGAATGTCCGAGGAATGTTTCACAAAAAGGTGGAGAGGTAAATGTGACATACTTCCGTTTTTCAAAACTCAGAAGAGACTTCCAGTCATCGACGAAGGCAGGACATATGGAAGCCTGTGGCTGTTTTTTTTTTTTGGGGGGGGGGGGGGGGGGGTATTTTCTTAACATCGAAAAAGCAGCGAGGAGGAAAGATTGGTTGATTCACCAGGTGAGACATGTCCTACTCAGAACACTGCCAGAATATTGGCTCAAATCTCAATATTAGCCTATTATCGCCTTAGAACGAAAATAGAATGCTGAGCTTCGATGTGACCTGCAGAATGTGATCGGTTTAATGAGCCCAAGCTGTAATCATCGAGGGAATGGAGAAGAGATCAATAAGCCATATCATGTAAGGAAGAATTCCAGGTTCTATTAATTAAAAAATAACTAGAGGGTCTACTACTGTGAAGAAAAGCAGCTAAAGACAAACGACTATTATAATCATTATCATCATCATCATCATTATCATCACCATCATCATCATTATCATCATTATCATCATCATCATCATTATTATTGTTTGCCTTTCTCAAGGAATGTCAGATATCTTCTATAATAATGATTTGATTTTGCTAGTTTCTTCGTTTCACCCATAATCTGAATACGTTATGTCAGAAAATGAAATTGAGACTAGAAATGCATTTAAAGAAAATAGATCATATAAGTACAATTTAACATAAAGAACTGAAGAAATAGCGATGTTATACTCTTGTGAAAAAGCCACCACTTTTATTTTACAGCTTATCTGTTTCCATTGTGAGGGAACTTTCCTGTTTAAATTCTCCTAGTGTTCTAAAATCTATCTGATAGAAATTTCCCATAAATCATCCCTCGTGGATCTTGTAATAAAGAAAGGTTTTATATATGGTATGAGTGTTGCAACGACCTTACGGGTCTCGTGTTATGGTATTTGATATAGATAAAATCTCAAGAGAATTTAACGTGCAATTTCATGTCGCTAAAAATGAAAATCTAACGTGGAATATACCGAAGGGTTTTCTTAAATGAAAATTGCATTTTCTTGATCATAGATAAAATACAATATGGATGCATGTATAAATGTTTCTTTTCATTCTTTTTGCTGATATACAATAGAGAGCAAAGTTAAATGGTTTCCGATAACTTGTTCAAAGTTCAAAATTCTGTCAGGGTTTCGTTTGGCTACCAACCCAAATAAATTGATTTAATGACGCATCAGTAATTTACTGTCTTTAAATCATTTTATTTGCTAACTCCTCTCCAACATAATTTGTCATGTACAGTAATAGCTAATCATTAAATTATTATTATTATTATTATTATTATTATTATTATTGAATGCCATGGTTGACGGAGGCTCGGCTCTGTAAGGTATAGTAATTTTTAACCGTTAAAACAATTGTAAATTGTTTAAAACTTGAACCAAATTGTTGATAAAGACACCCTCCTCCTCGTGAGAGGGGTCTTTCTGTCCGTTATTTGGCCCTTCGGGGTTAAATAGCCAGTTATTGGGGTTTTGTACCCAAAATTTCATTTTAAACAAAAAAACATGGCTACCAAAAAGAAATTTCATACGTCACTCCCACTCATTCCGTCTTCTTCTTCCTCAATCATCACTACAGGAGAGAGAAGATTGTCTCTCTCCCTCCCTTCTTTAAATGTGTCTCTCTCCCTCCCTTCTCTTTCGCAAGCGACGAAAGAAAAGAAAAGTCTCGTGCAAAGCGTGCAAGGTTTCTCCACGACGACGACGACAGCGACGAAACAGGTGTGCGGGAAATACGAAAACCCAGTTCATTCGTCTGACGTCAGGAATAATAGCAGTAGCAGCCGTAATAACAACAGCAACAGTGACAATGAAAACAACAGTAGCAGCCGCAACAGCATCACCAGCAGCATAAACAACAACAGCATTAGCAGCAGCAACACCAACAACAACCACAGCAACAGCGGCGGAGGCAGTAGTCGTAGTACCTGCAGCAACAACAAAAGTACCAGCAGCTCTGACGACAACAACAACAGCAGAGAAAAACCAATCTCATTTGCAGGTATTGCGAAAAACCTGGAAACAATCCTCATAACAAATGAGGAATTAGAGGAAGCGAAGAAGATGGTGACAAAGAACGGACACCGAGCAATCTGCAAGGCAGCGAAAAATTTTTTCGAAACCCAAGAGCACTGTACGGTCACGTACCGTACAGTAAGTACAAAATCCCGTAGGGTGGAAAGAGCCACAGAGGCCCAAATACAAAAAGCCTTGGGGTCTGTGTGGCAGAGGAAAACGCACATCACCCGAGGCAAAAAATACGCCACCGTAGACGTACTTTTTGCCACACCCCAGGAGGCAAAGGCCCAATCAGTAGTGACCCTAAGGAGCGAGGAAATGGTGTTGGTGCCCTCCTACTGCGGGCAAAAAATTGTGAGGGTCAAACTGACCCACGTCCCCCCCGGAATGACCCCTTCTTGGCTGGCCGCGTCTGTCCTCGTCGGAATCGAGGACAAAACAACTGTACTGCAAGTACAGAAAAAAGTAAGAGAAGATTGGGTCGGCTCCTCCATTGAGATGCTAATCCAAACCAACCAGGAGTGCATCGAAGCTATCCCGGATGTGATAGACTTCGATAACGGCACTCAACTGCCCATAAGTGTTGAGGGCAAACGCCCGAAATGCTTTCGCTGTGGATCGAAGACTCACCTCAGGGCCTTCTGCAACGAGAAGACCCTGAGAAAGGAGAAAACCCCCCTCCTCCCGAATCCGGTTCCACGGCTACCAGCAACAGGACAAGCGGCAACCAGGAACGATAGGTCCGTGGCACCCATACCCACTCCACGGAAATCAAAGACAGCAGCAGCAGTGGAAATATTAACAACAACAACAGCAATACCAAATGCAGCTGCAACAGAGACTCCAGTGCAAACATCACCAACAACAACAAGTGAAAGAGTGGAGCTGGTACCCCTCCCCGACCTTACAGAATCAGACATGGAGTGTGAGGTGGGAGAGGGATGGCAAAAGGTCTCAAGAAGGCACAAACGCAGAAGCAGCGCATCGTCGCCTTTGAAAAGGGAGGAAAGAAATGAGAAAAGGGTAAAGTCTACTGCAAAGAGACCCACAGCAGCAACACCACCAACACCATCACCACCCACACCAGCACCACCATCACCACCGGCGACAACCCCACCGCCAACAACACCTTCAACACCACCACCACAAGCACCAACATCGCAAACACAACAACAAAACACACACACCCAGCAACAACGACAAGAAAATAGCAGAACCACACCCCACCCCCAGAAAAACAAATGCACGGCAAGAAACTAATGACTTACATAATTGAACACACAGACATTTCACAACAGGACTACATAATACCAGCACCAATCAAAACGCCAACTAACATAAGACTGCTAAAAATAGCACAGAAACAATACACAAACATTAAAACGAAATTCCCCAACGCAGTTGGTGATTTCAGGGACCTAGGAGGAACCATTAATCGAAGAGTATATTCAGACATTCTCTTAGAAGAGCCGACGACCAGCCGAAGGGACGATTCAACGGTCCCTTCACCAGACGATCAAGTGAAAAGGGATGTAAAAACCATCCCTCCTCTACCAAAAATACGGTAAGTGGTCTTTCCCATCTTTTCCACTCTATTTTAAACATGACCTCACTCAGAATAGGCAGCATAAATGCGCGTGGCTTGGGGTCGTCATGGAAGCAGGGTCACCTGCTCAACGACCTCAGGTCACTAAACATAGATGTAGTGGCCATCAGCGAGACCAGAATCTCCGAAGCACGGGCCTTCGCACCGATCTTCGGCGGCTACGATGTGTACGCATCTCCCAGCCGTCCTGGATCCGGTGGAGGAGTTGCTGTACTTTTTCGGAGAGGTTTGGATCTCGCCATACGGGCCATCTTCCTGGACCCAGAGGGTAAGCTGGTGGTGCTGGACGTGACCAGCGGAGACGGGCAAGCTTTCAGGCTAGTGGCCGTCTATGCCCCGACAGGAGCAGGGCGGCCTGATTTCTTCCGGCGTCTGGAGACCTTTCTTGGAACGTCCCGCTCTTTAGTGTTAGTGGGCGACTGGAACGGGATCTTAGATGCACGCTGGGACTGTGTGGGATTAGCGGATAGGGGTGGAGGGTGCAAGAGCCTCACCAACCTGCTCAGGCGTTTTGAACTGTCTGACAGGTACCGATTGGATTTCCCGAATGTGCCAATGTGGACTTGGACAAACCGCATAGGGTCATCCAGATCATATCTAGATAGAGTATTTTGTAGGGAAATAGATAGGTCTAGCATAGGCTGTCCACAATTCAAGATAGTCAGCTACACGGACCACAAATTCGTGATCTGTGTGCTTGACTTAGATAGGCTTCATAGACGAGGACCCGGCTACTGGAAGCTAAACGCGTCCTTACCAGCGCGCAAGGCCTACAGAGACCGGATTAGCGAACTAGTTAAGCGGGCGTTGACGGGGGCCATCGTCAACAACAAGTGGTGGTTTGCTCTGAAAAGAGCGATTAGAATAGAATCGATTAGGTTTAGTAAGGCTTTAGCAATAGAGAAAAATAGAGCAGAGGGAGAACTAGTTAGAAAATTAGACGAGGCGCTTAGCAAAGGCATTGCGTCCGACGTGCTTGCGGCGAAATTGGCCCTTGACCAATTCTTCAATGCAAAGCACGAAGGCTGCGTTGTCAGAGCTAGGGTGCGTGCTCTCAGACACGAGGGGACGAAAGCCGTTCAATGGGCCCGAGTGGCGGAGGCGCGTCGTGGCAACAAAGCCACGATCCGGTCTTTGGTGGACCACGACGGGCGCATGCTACTCGATCCCGGGCAAATGTGTGAAGCTTTTCAGCGACACTTCGCTCAGCTGTTCGGGGGCAGCGGGGGGCCGGGTAGAGGGATGGACTTTAGTGTCTACCTCGACGGGCTGCCGCGGCTCTCGGCCACTGAGGCGAGGTGTTGCGAAAAGCCGATAACAGCCGCTGAAGTACGGGAGGCAATGACTGGCTGCACAAGGGGTAAATCGCCTGGTTTGGATGGTCTGCCCTATGAACTTTACGTACAGATGCCAGACTTGTTCGGAGGCCTCTTGGCGGACGTCTACTGCAACTGGCAACAGAACGGGAGAATTCCCAGTTCTGTGAGCCGAGGAGCGGTGGCACTGCTGAGAAAGGATCCGAACAAGGGGGATAACATAGACAATTTCCGGCCCATAACTCTGCTAAACACAGAGTTTAAGATTTTGGCCAAGGTGCTAGCAAAGAGGTTGGCGCTTGTCGTTGGTGGTCTGGTGGGAGAGGCGCAGACATGCGCCATTCCCGACAGATCCATCCACGACAACCTCCACCTCATGCGATACATCGTAGAGAGGGTAGCTAGGGAACCTGGCACGGGTGGGTCCTTGATCAATTTAGATCAGTCGAAAGCTTTCGATAGGGTCGACCATCGTTACCTAGCGGCAGTCCTGAGGGCGGCTGGCTTTGGGCCCGTCTTCAGAGGCTGGATCGCTGCCATGCACAGCGACATCTGCTCTGTGGTGAGAGTGAATGGTCACCTGTCGGAACCGTTCAACATCATGCGCTCGGTCCGCCAAGGATGTCCCCTCTCGTCCCTCTTGTACGTATTGACTCTCGAGCCATTACTGCACAAACTGGAGACGTTGAGGGGAGTCCCGCGCGAACTAGGATGCGGAAGATCCGTGTCAGCATATGCGGACGATGTCACCGTAGTGGTGTCGAACGCCAAACACATCGAGGCGATCGGCACTACACTAAGAGAATACGAAGCGGTGACAGGAGCAATGATCAACCAGGAAAAGTCAGTGGGCCTGCAGCTCGGCACCTGGAGAGGCAGGTCCATGCCGTCCAACAGCGTCGTCGGGCGCTGGACGGATGGACCGGTTAAATTGCTAGGGGTCTGGTTCGGTCCGGACCTCCAGACGGACAAAAACTGGGACGAGGTGACGAGCAGGGTGGCTTCTCTCACCCAGAAATGGGCGGAGAGGAAGCTATCCCTGAAAGGTCGAGCGGAGGTGGCTAACGCGTACATCGCGTCTGTCATCTGCTACCGCCTAACCGTCGTACCTTGTCCTAAGCCTCGCCTGACTGCGCTGGAGCGTTTGCTCTTTCGCTTTTTGTGGAAGGGACGTGCTCCGATGGTCAGGCGGTCCATCTGTTGTCAACACCCGCTACGTGGAGGGCTGGGCATGCCGTGGCTGATGATGCGCAGGCACGCGCTCAGGCTACGACATCTCCACCTCTTCCTCGACGGTGATCAGGTGTGGTCGCCGTTTGCTAGACGCGTTTTTCCCCAGCTCGTTTCCTTGACGGAGCTGCAGTCCTGGGTCAAGCGAAGACCGAGAGGGAGCGCCTGGAGACTGGAATGTCTTCAGGCGCTCACAGCCCTCGACCAATCGGGCAATGTGATCGGTGGAAACTCCACCTCGGCGTTCTATAGAGGATTAGTGGAGGGGAAGAGCGACGACGTACTTGGGGAAACTCTAGGCGTCGACGAAAATCAACTAGCCAATCTCTTCGGAAGAACTTTCGGGCCAGGGCCTATGGACAACTTCCAGAAATCTCTGGCCTGGCAGTGCTACCGAGGAGCCTTGCCAGTTCGGGATAAACTCTACAGGCATGGAGGTGCCGTCAGCCGGGCATGTCCGAGATGCGCGCAGGGCGACGAAACCGTCCTGCACGCACTCGTCCAGTGTCCGAAAATTGCTGACTTGTGGGTTTATGTCGAACACCTGCTGTCGCGTTTAGGACGGATCCAGCTATCATCTGAGTCTATCGTGAGGATTGCCCCGCCCTCCTCCTTTAGCCGGGAAGGGCAGGCAGTTTTTATCTGTCTGGTGGCCATGGCGAAAGAGATAGTATGGTGGACACGTTTGAAAGGGCTGAAGACGAGCACTTACCTCTTCGGTGATGCTCTGATTGACTTTTTCAAATTTCATTTGAAAAGGAAAATCAGAGTAGAGAAGGAAGTGCTCTCTTCCCAGCATTTTGTTGAAAGATGGGTGAGAGAAGCAAGAATGGCCCGAGTGAATGGGCCGACTCTGAGTATATATCTGTAAACTAAAGGTGGAAAACTGGGAGAGGGCACTTGCCTTGGTGGTCAGGGTCATTGTGGCTTTTTACTGGGCTTTCTCCACAAATGTCCCTCCGAAGTCTCCCCCCTATTGGGGAATTTTTTCATTGTTATTTTCATTGTTATTTTTGTTACATCCTCTGTTTTTGTTTTTTACACGCAGAAATGCCCATTTGTACCGTCCTGCATTGTCCTGCACTGTCCTTAATGTCTACTTTATGTAAACCCTTGTGGTTAATAAAGAAATCATTATTATTATTATTATTATTATTATTATTATTATTATTATTATTATTATATATATATATATATATATATATATATATATATATATATATATATATATATATATATATATATATATATAGTAATAAATATAAATTTGAAGACTAAAATCCAAAGAGGGCTCGATAAGGATAAATATATATCAAATATATAAGAACCGTAGAGCAAATATTTATTAAAATAACAGATTAAATCTTTCACCGTATGCGGATCCTCAGCTCGATCTAAATGAAGTTGACCGAGCTGAGGATCTGCATAAGTTGAAAGATTTGTTCTCGGTATGGTGAACTAACTGTTGTGGAACTACTTCTACCAAACTCTTCCCATGGACTGGGTGCTCTACTACTACAGATATAAACCTCCAGTGTTCTACTATTATATATATATATATATATATTAGGGTGGCCCTTAGCAATAGGTAATTTTCCGAAAGTTAACATTTTGCTGCTCCCACACCGAAAAATAGGTGTTGCCCTATACTTTTGCTTTGTCCCCAGCTTCGCAAGTTGCCTTCACCATTATATTTATTGTCACTATATCATTTTTAATTTCACGTAAGTCAAATACAATGTATTTAAAGGAATCTACAGATGGAATTGTAATATCTGCCAGGACTTTGGAAATGGTGAAATCATTATGTAAGAGATTGTTATGTTTTAAATATTCCACATCGCCCTCCCAATCTCTCCGTATGGTAAGCAAATGGGGTCCCACGTTTTGGCCCCCACAGCCCCGGCGGACAGAATGGAGAAGGCGTTTCCCCGGAGGATGGTAAGGGAGATGGGCTGGAAGAGCCATTCCAACTCGCGAGGTTCACACCTGTGGCTGGCCAGCTCAGCGTCTATGGTGATGAGTAGGGAGGTAGCCCTAGGGCCAAGGACACCAGAAGTCTCCACTGCCAAGGGCACGACCGTGAATCTATCGGAGAGCGACCGGTATACCAAGAATAAGTTTTTAATTTAAGAGAAAATTATATAAGAGATAAAAAATTTTATCTGAAAAGATGACTTTCCGGGCGAAAACTTCAAACTTTCACGGTCGATGAGGGTCGCCTTGCAGTCGTCCGCTTGACCTAAAGTTTTGCATAGATTGGTGTTTTATTAATTGGAATAAGTTAGGGGTGTGGAAGCTAAACTTTTAGAAAGTTGAAACATAAGGGCCACCCTAATATATATATATATATATATATATATATATGTATGTATATAACCTGTACCACCTTTTTTCTGTTAGTATTTCGTAATATTAGCACAAGTTCCAGTGTATGTAAATCTTAATTGTATCATGTATGTAAATATATTGTTCTTTGTCTTTAACTGGTCAGCCAGGTACCATCCCATATTTTGCTTATTATGTCTATTTGGTCGCATGTTTTAGAGCAATCTCTATTGTCCACTTTGAGAACCTCTGCTTTACTTTGAGACTCTTCAGCCCTATAAGTAAGCTGGTAGAATACACCAAATGGTGGGGATTGTTGAATCGGAAATGCCTCCTCTCTAATTACTGAATCGGGAGGAAGATGGCCATCTCCCTCGCTATCCTCCGGGATAACATATTAGCTATTCTGTCCATATGGACCATGAAACATCATCGATCTGATGATTTGCCAAGAGCAAGAGAATAAGTGGAAACTGAACAGTAATTGATTACTAGAATTTTCCTAGTGAGTTAATTAATCATCAGTG
>OZ024754.1:45942231-45949731 GCA_964016885.1 Eledone cirrhosa
AGTATATATATATATATATATATATATATATATATATATATATATATATATATATATATATATATATATAAAGGTTGTCTGTTCCACATAAAGCTTGACCACTTCTTGCAGTTTATGTTTGTTCCTTCCTGGCATGAGGTCTCAAGTGGGTTTTTGAGTCCCGAAATCCTGTCAAAGACCCGACCACAAATAATACATTGATGTTATATTTTGTTCTTCTTTCTACTTTTGGTTGGCTTACTGCGTATGTTCAGATGTCGCTTCAATCCACCGCCTGATTATATGTGTGTGTGTGGGGGGGGGTGCGTGTGCCTCTGTGTGTGTGAGTGTGGGTATATATATATATATTTGGCCCGTATATATATATATATATATGGACCAAATATTTCGCACAGTTCCTTCTACAATTATTCGTTACAAGTTCCTTGTACAATTATTCAATGGATCCTATGTTTAACTCAGTTTAACAAATGGCTATATAGACAGAAATATAAATGTATACTTATATACTTCAGAATGATTTCATTAGACAAAGAAATTAGCGCGAATACTCAATATGAATAGGAACATATAAGGGTTAGTGCTATTGTTTCTCTAACACAGAGGTACCACTACACTAAACACTCGCTACAGTGAGAAAATAGTCTAAAGGCTATATGGTTTTGTATATGAAACATCGGCTGGTGATGGATGTTCATTTGTATATAGTGCTAACTTGATTATTTAATGAGAGGTAATTAAAGGTGAATAAATGTCAGTCCCCTTTTGGCATTCTCACCACTACTGAGGTACCTGTGACATGATCACAGCTGTTTTTAACCAGACTCTCGGATGATTGTTATACAAAAACATATGATGAATCACGCTATGTTAGTGCCATTAACATCTACTTCTATATAAATAACATGACTATAGTGTGCACCGAGATTCCATTCAACGTTGTTGTTTTCTCAGTAAATTAAACTATATTGAGATATGAGACAATTGTACTCAAAACCATTATGGTAGAATTTCATTACATAATATAATGAATTCTTAAGATAAGATCAACCACAAATTGGTTCTTATATTATTTCATAATTACGTTAAACAATCTTCATGTCATCTTGGATTCCTATTAAAGAATCTTCTTCCATTGTCAAAGAAGGTGGATGTTATCAGATCAGGCTGGTTCATTCTGGGCCGTGTTATTTAAAAGAAGTTTCGTCATAAGTCAGATTTTCATTTAACCATTATGTACCTCAAGTATATATATATATATATATATATATATATATATATATATATATATATATATATATATATATATATATATAATGAGAATAGAGAGCCAGATTCTTTTAATGTTACACAATTACATAATACGTGTTTCATGGCCGGCTTACGTTATCAGACAATAACACAAGACAACAGATGCAATGAACATAGAATACTTAGTTCAGTCATCCCAACTGCATTACAGCATAATATATACAAAAAAATTGATACAAAAGCGTGTATATATATATATATATATATATATATATATATATATATATATATATATATATATATATATATATATATATATATATATACATTATTTTCGTCATATATTATACGATTCAGATGTATATTTACTTCTATATACATGAGTTCTATTTCGTTTTATTTTCGTCTTAATATTAACCAACTCAATTCCTCCTTTCCTACTAACCAACACAATTCCTACGCCACACCGCCTTTCTTACTAACCAACATAACACCTATGTCACACCACCACCTTTCTTACTAACAAACGCCACACCTACGTTACACCACCACCTTTCATATTAACTAACACCACACCTCCGACACACCGCCCCCGTACTGACCAACATCACACCTACGACACGCCGCCTCCTGTACTAACCAACACCACACCTACGACACGCCACCTTTCATATTAGTCAACAACTCTCTGCTTTCAATCACTGCTATTACCTCCTCACTTCCTGTATCCACCTTTAACCTCTTTACTTCTGTTTCACTTCCAGCGCTCATTACTTTATTTTTCCTAACCTTTCACCTCTCTACCAAACTCTATAATTTTTCATCCCCATCATAACAAACATATCAATTACCAAGGTTTTCTCAACCTCTTGACTTTCGCTGTTTCTTCAGTCATTCTAATGTGATTAATGATTTTTGTCTCATAGTCACAACGTCAAATCAATAACGACTTTAACACCCCGATTATGATAGTGTCAAAATTGTGTCCATTGGTGGAATAGTAACTTTGTATGGTAAAGGTAGTACAAACACATTATTAAATAACTGCTCTGGTTTAGCTGAACAGAACCTATAATTATATCTTCTCAAAATGATTGAATTATGAAAATACTATCGATCAATCTCATATATATAATGATGCTTATGTATGTATGTATATATATGCATGTATATATGTATGTATGTGTGTGTACGTATGTGTGTATGTACGTACGTACGTGTGTATACGTATATGTATGATGCATGTATGTATGTGTGTATGTATGTTCATTCGGATCAATTGGAAATAGTAAAATCTTTAAACTTTCAATTTTTGTCATTCCTGGTTATAATATAACCTAATTAAATGTTATTTTTTGTGTCTATTTTGAACAAAATCTTTGCTTAAAAATCGATGCTCACCCTATACAGCTTCGTTCACTCCAACTGTCTCAATGCTTAAAATTAAACATCCATCTCTGTCACTCACGTCAGCCAGTTTAGTAATTATAAAAAACCAAGGAGATATTGTTCCTACATGGCGAAAGATACAATATATATATATACATATATGTGTGTGTTGGTGTGTGTGTGTGTGTGTGAGAGAGAGGAAGCGTATATATATATATACACGTGTGGAGGCAGAAAAACTGACGTGCTTATACATAGAAATACCGAACCCGTTGAAACTTATACAGAACCCGTTGAAACTTACGACACTCATCAGGAGTGACAATTATATATTGAAGGCTTTCGCTCAGTTCATTTGACATGAAGAATATAGAGCCTCCCGTTTCACGCCTCGTCCTTCGTCGTAGAGCGAAGAAAGGAGGAAATGAGCTATTGTTACTTGGTTTCATTTACAAATTTAAAATTGAAAATTTAAGGTTTATGTAAGGCATGACCACTGCAAAATCTCACTTTCAAATAATATTAAATTATATTTTTAATTTCAATATTTTAATTACGATTTTTTTTATTTTTACTAAATTGCTTTTTATTTTACTTGTTAAATTTCTCCTCCCAGTTATTTTATTTGCTGAATTACATAACCGTAGGATTGCATGTGCTAATATAGTGTCTCTGTGTGTGTATATGTGTGTGTCTTTATGAATCTATGAATGTGTGTGTATGTGTGGGTGTATGTGTATGTATGTGTGTGAATGTGTGTGTGTGTATATATGTGTGCGTCTTTATTAATCTATGAATGCCTCTGTGTGTGTATGTATGGGTGTGTGTGTATGCATGTGCGTGAATGTATGTGTGTGTATATGTGTGCATTTTTATGAATCTATGAATGTCTCTGTGTGTGTGTGTGTGTGCGCATGTGTGTGTGTGTGTATGTGTGTGTGTGTGTGTGTGTGTGTGTGTGTGTGTGTGTGTGTGTGTGTGTGCGCGCGCGGATGTTTGGGTATGTGTATCCCTGTGTTTCTATGAATGCATGTGAGTAAAGAAACAAACGTAGAATATAATAAAAATGAATAAATAGTCCCTAGAGATAAATACCACAAAATGGATACAATTTAAGAGATACAATTATTCTATCTTCTGTTTTTCCGTTCAAATAATTGATAATACTATTTTTACTTTGGCTTTATATATTTCATGGGTCTTTAGATTTCTCATTTTTCTCCCTGCAATTTATGAAAATAAATTCAGTCTTGTTGGAACATGCCATTCTGAGGAATCTTTTCGTGCGCGATAGGACGGTGTTAGTATATATATATATATATATCTTGTCCAGAAATAGCCGTCGAAACGGCTTGAGCTCTGCCGTCGGGCTCATACTTTTTCCTATTTCCCACTCTACTACCCTAAGTATTGAGCACTCTGGTGCGTTGTGGTCCATCTGGTTCCTTACCACATTCCCTTTGTTATATATATATATGTATATATCATGGATTTGCAGGCGTGTAACTGTGTGTTGTATTACGAATTTAATAATATGGGATTATATTCGACTGCGGCAATATACATACACGTGCATATATATGTTAATATATATATTTATATATGTATATATATATATATATAGGAACCAGTAAGACCCCGACGGCTGAGCTCAAGCCGTTTCGACGGCTAATTCTGGACTAAATATATACATATATGAGGGAGGGTAACAATTATGCTAGAAATATATGTGCTCAAAAATGTTACTTTAATCCTATATGTAGCGTTTTCTGAATGCCTTATACATACACACGGGTGTGTACGTATAAGGCATTCAGAAAACACTGCATATAGTATTAAAGTAACACTTTTGAGCACATATATTTCTAGCATAATTGTTACGCTCCCCATATATGAATATATATATATATATGTATATATATATATATATATATATATATATATATATATATATATATAGAGAGAGAGAGAGAGAGAGAGAGAGAGAGAGAGAGAGAGAGAGAGAGAGAGAGAGAGAGAGAAAGAGAAATTCGATAAAATCCCAATAGAGTACCTTATCCGTTCACGCTGACCTGTAGGTTTGTTCCCGAATCAAGCTGTGAGTATTATTCTGATCTTCCCGATTTCGAAAACACAAACTACACACACATATATATATATGTCGTAATCCTAGGATTAGATAGACCAGTTTTGTAGTAAAGTTTTCCATACAAAACCGTAGAGCAACTAATTTTATTTACTTCCTGATGGATTACAGAAGTGCTTTTGTTTCGAATATAAATCATATTATTTTCTCGTCCGAAACAATATTTAAGTTAAATGGAATTTATATATTTACTACCATAAAGGGAAGATCCACTGTAAACATTATAACGTTTAGGAAACTGTGTGAAATACTGCGGAAGAGAGCGAGGTAGTGCGAAGTAGTGCTAAATAGTACGAAGTAGTGCGAGCAACGTAAAATAAAGTGAAATATGTGAAAGCGTGTGGCTCAGTGGTTAGAGAGTTAGATTCGCAATGGTGAAGTTACCAGTTCAATTTTCGGACCGGGTGATACGCTGTGTTCTTGACCAAATAATAATAAATCTATTTAAAAGGAGCAAATTCTCCTTGTCTGTCTTACACGTTAGTGATTCATGTAACAATGATATAATATTTATAGCGGAAAACATCATAACAGATTTAGTGTAATACGTTTACTAAACAAATTCAGCATCTTATATACAAGAAACAAAAATAAGAATTCCTAAAATACGTACTTAATTGAAATAAGCAGTGGAGTTGTTATGATACACTAAAAATACTTTGAGAGCGATGTTCCACCATATTCGCATTACAGTCTGTTGTAGCAAGTAAAACGATGAAAAATATAAAACTGTGTTAAAAACTTCAACTGACGCAATCTTCACATTTTTTTATATTATTATTCTTATATATAACATATCTAACATGACTCGTGAACAAATAATTAGGATATACATGCTGTTTGCTCATTAAGGTTCATTTTCTTTCTTTTCTCTCTGAGCTTGGCAACTGATTTCTTCAGTAAGAAACGTTTTATGTGTTCTCTCTCATTTGTCTGTATATGTGGAGGAAGGTTTGATTATAGGGCTGCAGCAATATCCATCAAGCTGAAAGGTGGGGACAATGTGTATGTGTTTATGTATATATGTATGCAATTATATATAGATATAATATATATATATATATATTATATCTATAATATATATATATATATATATATATATACATATATATGTGTGTATGTGCATATATATATATATGAGTCCTGTATTCAATAGGGGGTAACCACAGTAAAGAACCCAATACATTACTAAAGTGTATACAACAAGATTTAATATAGAAATACTTTCTACAGGACTAGATCTGTTTCATTCCGAGCGCTTTCCCTGATGATTTCCATCGAATGAAACAGTTCTAGTCCTCTAACACGCCATTTACATATATATATATATATATATATATATGCGTGTATGTATTTACGTGGTTAATGAAATAACTAGTTTGATGAATCGCTAGAAGTATGGGTTTGATAGCTTGAACACAAACCAGTGATCTTTTTTCTCTAAAGACGAACATCTTAAAAGTAAAAATAACTTTCAAAATAATCTTTTTTTTTTTTAAGTGATAAGCGCCACCGCCACTATTACCATAACCACGACAACAGTAACAACAACAGTAACAACAACAAAAATATAAAAATAAAACAAAATAAAATCAGGAAACCAAAGGGCATCACATTTCATCTCTTCGAATAAAATTGTGAATGTTTGATTGGTTGGATAAATCAGCCAGTCAAAATGCTGACTGCACCTTACAAAGGCCAGATCAGAACTTGACAATCTATCTATACAACTTACCATATGTTCTTTAACCCTTCACATACATCTATATATATACAATGTGCAGCACATATACATACGTATTATAAAATTCATGCAATTGCATACACTTGAAGACGTATAGACATGAAGTAAGACAACGTACATTAATTGTTACACATATTCATACAGCAAACTACACACACACACACACACAAACACACACACACACACACACACACATATATATATATATATATATATATATATATAATATATATATATATATATATATATATATATATATATGCAGACACAAACAAATACTCACATACAAATACACACACGTGAAATACAGACAAACATATCTTCTGGTTACATCACAAATGTACATCTACACATGCATACATACATATATAATTTATATATATATATATGTGTGTGTGTGTGTGTGTTTTATGTATGTGTGTATATAAATTCAGACGAACAGACACAAGCACAGCTAAAAACTGCTGTTAAAACGAGAAAAACTGAGCCAGCAAGTTATCAGAGACAGCGATTTTACGGCTAATTAGTTGGTAGCCATTCTTGTAAAGCTTGTTCAGAATTCAGATCTTTGTTTAGTACAGAGTGTATATGTTGTGTGGTGGGGGAGGAGAGTTAGATTGATGTTGTCTTTGTTTTCTTTGTTTTTGTCATTGTTAGTATCGTCTGTTTTCTGTTCGTGTAGACTGTGGTAGTGCTAGTGTTAAAATTGTCTTAGTGATCGTTCTACTGATTATTGGTAATGGTTGTTTTGTAGTGGAGAAGCTGAGGTTGGCGTTTTCGTTGTTATGTTATTATTAGTAATGTTGTTAAGTTGGTGGATTGGCAGAATTGGTTAGAGGGTCGGACATCATGCTTTGTGACTTTGTGACATATAGTTACCCCTCTTCACGTTCTGAGTTCAAATTCCGCCGAGGTTAACTTTGCCTTTCATCCTTACGGTGTCGATAAAATAAAGTACCAGTAGTACACT
>OZ024754.1:45964731-45982231 GCA_964016885.1 Eledone cirrhosa
TACTATATCTGAAATACAACAAACTAGATTTCACTTCTGTATTGGTTTTGATAAGGTGACGAATCGCAAAGTCGTTAGAAGGTCGTATAGAATGCTTTATGGTATTGATTCTGGATTTCTGTGCTCTGAGTTCAAATCCCGCCGAGGTCAACTTTACTTTCAGCCTTTCGAGGTCGATAAAAAACGAACCAGTGGAATACTGACGTCCGTTCTTCCTCTGTATCACTTCTCACTTCTTCTCTATTACTCTCTCTCTCTCTATCTATCTATCTATCTGTCTCTCTCTCCCCCACCCCTCTCTCTCTCTCTCTCTCTCTCTCTCTCTCTGAAAGGTGATATATGTATATATGTGTGTGTGTGTATGTATATATATATATGTATGTATATATATTTATATATATGTTTATATATATATATATATATATATATATATATATATATATTATATATATTAATGCATGTGTTTGTGCGATCCTATATAATATAATTTAATAAAACATGAAAAGAATCATGTTTACAATAACTTCAAATTTCATCTTGTGTACTATCAAATTTTAATGAAACAACTTCGAATAAAGGGATAGGAAGGATTGAAAAAGATAAAGGACGTGTGTGTGTGTGTGTGTGTGTAAAATTTCTAATTTTTCATGGATACAAAGTTAGTAAGATCTGTTTGAGAAGGATTACCAAATTTTTAAAAAATGACTCTTCACTTAATTCAAAATTAATGTTCTCCGCTCTGAGAATTCAAACAAATTAATAGTGTGGAGACAAAACGTCTTGCTTTGTAGGTGAATAGGTAATGATGTGGGTAGTATCGAGGTTTAAAGGAGTTTGATGTTAGTCCAATAAATTCATGTCCACAAGTTCACTCAGGGTTCTTTCATTATAGTGTACGCTTTTATAATATTATTCCAATATTCGGCTCTTAATATTGTGAGGGTTTTTTTTTCTTATTCATCTCAATAATTATGTAGAAAATTGTGCTCCGTATTTCTTTATACACACACATAGACATGATTATTAATGCATTATATATATGTATATATATATATATATATATATATATATATATATATATATATATATATATATATATATATATATATATATATATATAATGTGTTTGACTTTGTGGTTAGTTGTATTCAGCTGACGATCGTAATGTCGAGAGTTCGACTCCTAACAGGGCGTCTGTTCTTCAGCAAGACACTTCATTTCCCGTCTACTCAGCTGGCAAAAGTTAGTTGTACATATAATTCAAAAGGGTAGCTGAATCTCCCTAAGGATTACGTGTATGTGGAATATTTAGCCACCTGTTCATTGATTTAACGAGCCGGTTATTCGGTTCATCAACTGGAACATTCAACATTAGAACAGACAGAAGTCCCACGGCAATAATATAAACCTCCATTTTTCCAACCTCCTCACTCCTCGAATATTTCTTTTTCCTGATGAAGGACTTATTTCCGATATGTAGATATTTGTTTACTTCCTTTCTTGTTTTGTTTTTATTTTTCCTACATTTCCAAGCGTAAACCTAATAAGTCTTTATGTTCTTGTACCTCTGTTTTTGTCTCCTTTATTCTTGAACTATATGTATATATGTAAGTATGCATTGATATAGGTATATGTGTTGCTCCAGCATGGTCTTAGCGTTGATGTCAAAAACAGAATAAAGAACTAAATATATATATATATATATATATAAGATAGTGAGGCAGAGAAAATGAAGAAAGAGATAAGTATGGTATGTTAAAACGACCAGCTTATAAAGCGATCAAATATATCAACATATGAGACCTTCGAAATCTAATACTAAGAAAGATTCCGTGTGAACGTCAGTGAAGCACGAAAGAGCAGGTCCTAGGAAGCTGGCATAAGCTTCTATAAAACATCCAATCCATAGAGTTCATTTGCATCTCAAAATACAGTAGCAAATAAACACACTGTATAAGAGGCTAATCTACTTGAACGTTATTGCTGGGTGAATAATAAAATTGTAGAAAAGGTTATTTTGCATGTCAAGTAGAGAAGACTTTACCAAGTAAATGTTTGCTACTGTTGTGTCTCTACTAAATATCGATGTAATTGAGTCGATATAAATAAAACATGATATGTTGCATGATCTCGTTCGTAATGTGTAACATGATTCGGTTGAACAACATTGTGCTTTACGTTAGATACATAGATATATAGATGGATGGGTGGATAGCTAGATAGATAGATAGATGGATGGATGGATAGATAGATAGATAAATTTCTGTATTAGCCACAAGGGCACAAAAGAAGGGGTCAAATACAAATGGGGAGTTTACATACAGGTATATGAAAATAAAACTATTAATAAAATAACAAATAACAATTGAAATCCCCAATAGGGGGGAAGCGTTACACAGGGGTTGTACATACCCCGAAAAAATGTACAATCCTCATATCCAGGAGAACCAAGAGTGAGTACTCCCTTCCCCTCTTCCTCTTTTTCCTCAACCTACAGGCTCATATAGAGAGAAGGCCCAACCACTCGGGCCATCTTTGCCACATTCACCCACCTTTTATAAAATTTGCTGGGGTACAGCACCTCTCTCTCCATCCTGATTCTTCTTCCAAAAGGATATTTGAAAAAACGAATCAGTTGCTCGCCGTAGAGAAGGGTGTCTGACCTCAGCCCTTTTAACCTCGTCCACCATATAACCTCTTTCACCATAGATATAACATTTTATTATATATATATTCCTATCTTTCACTCGTTCTCACTCTATCTATTGTCAATCGTGACATAAAACCAAAATACCAACACATCAGCTATTATGGACACTTCCAATGATCTCAGCAATCCCACACGAGAACTGATGTTTGTAAGCAATTGTTCTATAGAGTTGTATTATCAGTTGTATTGCTTTGCTTCTAGTACTCAACTTCAGTACTAACTGCCGCTCTTATAATCCTACTAATAATTGTTTCTACTATAGGCACAAGGCCAGCAATTTAAAGGAATGTCGATTAAATCAATCCCAGTAATCAACTGGTATTTTATTTTATCGACCCTGAATGATAAAAGTCAAAGTTGAACCTCGGCATTATTTGAACACAGAATGTAAAGGACCGTAACTAAATACCACAAAGTATTTTATCCGACAGTCTAACGAATCTACCAACCCACCACCCTAATACTTGAAATAATTTCTTCATTTATTTATTTATTTATTTATTTATTTATTCATTTTTATTTGTCATTTATTTATTATTTAATTATTTTATATTTTGTAATTCTTTAAAATAATGCCAACACCAAATATGTGTTATTGGGTGAAGTCGAAAGACGGATTCCTCCAGTTGAAGCGACATCTGGTGACATTAGTCTAGAAATTAACAAGTGAATGGGAGATAATATCTACAGTCGGTACATTAGTCGTCGTAGTTGTTGTTGTCGTTGTTGTTGTTGGTGTTATTGTTGTTGTTTCTACCGCTGTAGTTGTTGATGTTGTAGTTATTATAGCTATTGTTGTTGTTGTTGTTGTTGTTGTTGTTGTTCTGGTTTAGCCCCAGGTTAGTCCCAACTTATGAACCAAAACCTTACATCCTCTCTCTTTTTATATCCAAGACTATATTGTAAAATGCGTACTTGCATGTCAAAGTATAATTTGATTGGTATTTGGCTGCTATTTCTAACACCGTGTGAACGTGTAGAGGTTCCCTTCGTACTTCAGTTTACATGAATGTTGTTGTTGCTGCTGTTGTTGTTGTTAAGTCCGATTTTCCCATGGATTAAATAGATTTACGACTTAACACTTGCCAGATTTAGAATCAATGTCAGTCTTATCAAGAGCAACAACGAGAAATGAAGGTCTTGCTCAACAATACAACGCACGACCCGATTCAAGAATCAAACCCAAAACCTTAAGATCATGAGGCCAACATCCTATCCACTAGGCTAGGCGCTATCAGACATGTCCAAACGCAACATCTGCTTTATATAACTAAAGAACTGTGTATTGGTGTGCTGTTAGTTCTCTTTCTTTAACACCGAACATTATATAACTAAATAACAGTGTATTAGTGTGCTGTTAGTTCTCCTTCTTATACACCAAACATTAGATAACTAAAGGATAGTGTAGTGGAGTTAGTGTTCCGTCTTATACACTGAACATTATATAACTAAAGGACAGTGTAGTGGTGTTAGTGTTACTTCTTCTACACCCAACATTATATAACTTAAGAAAATATAGTGTGTTTCTTTTTTATATAATTTCATGTTAATGTTCATATATTCTTCTTAGAAATTAACTTTATATTTCCAACTTAATATTAAAATTTCACTTTTTCTGCCGCCGCCGCCAAAACTACGAAAACTTCAATAAATTTCAACTTTTATAAAAACACACTATGTAATATATATAAATATATTATGAACTGCAAAATAAAACATTTAGAAGAGAAAAGATCAAGAAAATCATGTTAAATTTACAGGATATTTCGTGATGCCTTGTGACGGTAAAAAGTGTAACAGAAACAACATAAGAGAGGTTCCGAAGAACAAACAGAAAATATTAAACTATGTAATATTATATAAGAAAACCAGTCTAATATACATATTGACTCTCAAACAAATACGCATATACATACATATATACATACATACATACACACATACATACATACATACATACACACACACACACATACATACATATATACATACATACATATATACATACATACATATGTACATACATACACACACACATACATACATACATATATACATACATATATACACACATACATACATACATATACAAACACGTGAATGTTCATATATCTGTTTTATGTATATATACATATATATGTTTGTGTGTGTGTATGTGTATGAATATATATATATTCATGTTTTATATATATATATATTCATATATATATATAAATATATATATATGTATATGTGTGTGTGTGTGTGTGTATGTATATATATATATATATATATATATATATATATATATATATATATATATAATAATGTATATATATATATATATGTACATATATATATATACGTGTGTTTTGTGTGTGAGAGAGAGAAAGATGGCGGGGGGGGGAGATAGAGAGAGAGTATGTGTGTGTGTGTTTATAGGAAAACAAGTTTATATGTATTTCTTTTGTAGCTATTGGAAAAATTGCAGAATCATTACATATTTTAAATGAAAATCTAAAGACCATGATAGGGTGACATTTATATATATGCATACAGCTGCATGTGTATATATAAATGTATATAAATATGTGCGTGGGGGGGGGTCTTTATATATATATATGCAGAGAGAAAGAAAGAGAGACACACGGACAGAGAAACAGTGAGGTGTAAAGTAGATACGGATGGAGAGATGTAGTTGAACTAAACATGATTGACAGTCATAAATTTACTCCTCTAAAGAAAACGCTTTCATTTCTTCAACCAATATTCCAAATAGAAATTACAAGAACAAAGACAGTCCTCGTTGAAGTTTTCTTTGTCAGTCTTGCTTGTTTTATTGTATTTTTACAAAGTTCTATTTATTGGCACCTGTATCTCTAGTATTATATAATACAATATAAGAATTATTCCGGAAACAACACTCTATACATAACTCTAAAATGTCTACGAACGCGACATAGACGAAGACATGCTGATTTGTGTCCATTTGGTAGGCAAGACAATCCGACTTATACATACTTAATGGAGTTGTTTTAAAATATTTTTTTATTGTTTTTTTCATTTGTTTGTTTCATTGTTTTATTTTGTTGTTTCTTCTTTTAAAAATTCATGGAAGAAAATATGTTTCAATTGTTTTAGGAAAGTTGTCTTAGAAATCTACATAAATCATTTTACAAAACTTCTAACCAACAAATTCTAACCAACATACATAGGTGAAAGAACTCTTGAGAGATACAACATAATATCAAAAGCCTTGCATTTTTCATGGCACAATCAAAGGAGGGACGTTTCGCAGAATCTCCAAGACTTGTTGGACAAAAAAAGGGATTAGGAATTTGTAGATATGGCCTGAATGTTTGCCACAGTGTACTAACTCTGCTAAAGGCACACTTGTGCTAGGTTAGGTTAAACTGAGCATGGGTATGTTTTTACCATCCAAAACGTTATTGGTTTCCTGAGTTGCTTTCTATGAAATCTTATTTTCAAGACTCTCGTTGATTCTATGGAGGACGATACCTTTTCTAACCTGAACGTACATAGTTATGAAGGAACCTCTTGATCACAATAAGGAATCTTGTGAGGCTAATTAACATTTACATTATAACTAATTTGGTGGTGGTAGTAGTAGTAGTAATGTTTGTAAAATTCTTTACTTGTTAGTTTGTGTGTGTGACAGGTCACACCTATGCAGGGTTAGCTGGCCTCTTCCAACATATATCTCGTTGGAGGTGTCTTGGGTGATTTAACGATAGGGACCCCAGTCCTATCATTTCATATCTACAGCTGAGTAAACTGGAGCAACGTGAAATAAAGTGTCTTGCTCAAGGAAACAACACATCACCCGGTCCGAGAATTAAACTCACAACCTTTCGATTGTAAACCCAATGCTCTAACCACTATGCCATGCGCCATGTTAGTTTAGAAAGCGTTAAAATAGCGAGATACTTTTGGCATATTCTGTCTGTAGAAGAATTTAAACAGAAATAAAAACAAATATATAGAATATAAAAGGAAACCGTTGAAGTTTATGAAAAAACAATGACTGGTCGGACATATTGTGTATCTGTGCCTGTGTATGTGTGTGTGTGTCTGTTTGTGTCTCTCTGTGTCTGTATGTATCTCTCTGTGTGAGTATGTGTCTGTGTCTGTGTCTGTGTCTCTGTCTAAGTCTGTATATGTATCTGTGTATGTATGTCTGTTTGTGTCTCTGTGTGTGTTTGCGTATCTATATGTGTGTCTGTGTCTATGAGTGTGTCTGTGTGTGTGTCTGTATGTGTGTCTACGTCTGAGTGAGTATGTATATGTGTCTGTGTTTGTGTTTGTGTTTGGCTATGTGTATATGTATGTGTGTCTATGTGTTTATATGAGTGTATATGTATGTGTGCCTATGTGTTTATATGTGTGTATATGTATGTGTGTATATGTGTTTTTATGAGTGTATATGTATGTGTCTATGTGTTTATATGTATGTATATGTATCTGTGTCTATGTGTATCCGTGTGTTGGTTTATGTGTGTATGTGCGTGTATGTATGTATCTGCCTGTATCCCTATGTTCATGTGTGTGTGAGGCTGTATATGTTTTTATATTTGTGTGTGTTGTATGTCTATGCGTTGATGTGCGTGTGGAAATGTCTGTTTGTGTGTGAGTGTGTTGATAGGTGTGTGTGCATGGGTGTGTGGTTGTGTTGTGTGTGTTTATGTGTATGTTTATATGCGTGAGACTGTGTGAGTACGTGAGGAAAGTTTCAATAGTTGTCTGAAAACTCCTCTGATGAGGCCAGATGGAGGTGGGTGGTTTGGTTTGAATTTCTTCTTGGTTTAAGAAAAAAATTAAAAAACAAATAAAACTGAAACCAGATCTTGAACTGTCAAGACGATAATATAGAAGACGAAGAAAAAATGTGGAGAGGTCAGTGGAAAGGTCAAATGTTGGTTTTTACTGTTCTGTCCTATGTCAAGAATCTCTCAACATATTGTCAACAGCTTCGTCCAGCTCCGTATAGGTTCTGTAAATCCATAGGTTTTTTGTTTTGTTATTTTGTAATTCCACGTTGTTGCTGTTCATGTTGTTGTTGCTGCTGCTATTATTGCTGTCGTTGTCGTTTTTGTCGTTGTTGTTGTTGCTGCTGCTGTCGTTCTTATTATTGTTGTTGTTTCTGTTGTTGCTGTCGTTGTTGTTGTTGTTTCTGTTGTTGCTGTCGTTGTTGTTGTTGATGCTGTTGTTGTTGTTATTACTGTCGTTGCTATTGTTGTTCTTGGTATTACTGTTTCAGTTGTTTTTATCGTTGTTGCTGCTGCTGCTGTTGTTGTTGCTGTTGTTGTTGCTGCTGACGTTGTCGTTGTTGTTGTTTAGCCCAGGGAAACCTACAATGTAAGACATTACAACCTTGATCATGCCTTAGATTTGAGTTGAACGGAAATGATTTCCATTCGTCTCGGTTGCCTTCCTATGCTTGAGATAGAATTTGTCCCTCCAGCTACGAGATTGATTGAATAAGCACCAGACAAAGTACTGAATGTAGCGCTGCAACATGGACTTAGTCTAATGACAGAAACCAGTAAAATGGCTAATAAGGATAAGTAATTAAACCAATTAATTAAAAAATCTACTAAAATTGATTAAACTTTTATCCCACCTGACCTAAAATTCGAGTAAATACAGAATTGAAAAACAAAGTCTAAATAAATATTTTTATTTGAAAAATTTATTTTATTTAGCACGGCTTAAATTATATTTAATGTTCTCTTATAAGAGACATTAGAGAAAAGTGCGATGTCTAACAAGGGTTTAATACTTTTATATCTTAATCGGTATCTCGTAATGAAACGTTTAGCGCGTGGCTAATTCAATAGTTAAGTTGACTTTGATGAGATCGAAGAGAAAGTTGGACAAGAACAAATTTGCATATATAAAGTTGTTTATTTTTCGTTTGTTTTCTAAACAGATGCAGATTTTTGAAGTATAAAAAACGTTGAAGCAGAATAAATAATGACATGATAAACGATTCTAATAGCTGTCCACTCAGCAGACATGTCTTTAGTCCTATTCTTACCATCATTTTAGTGATATATACTGTACATGGGCTTCAATATAAGTTTTTGGAAATAACATACTTTGCCTTTCATCCTTACCGGGTTGATAAAATGAAGTACCAGTAATGCACTGCGGTCGATTTAATCGATTTTCTCCAACCTTACCCTTGTACCTAAAGAAACAATTATTACATAGTTCTAGCTACCCTGGGGCAAACCTATGATTCAGCTCAATTGTGTTTGACATGGAACTAAGCAATATCTACATCATCATCATCATCATCATCATCATCATTATCATCACTATTAGCTATGGACAGTGAGTGCATTACACAATGTAGTTCGGTACCACACATATGCATGAATAAAGGTGGATAGCCATCGCTGGAACGCCTTTGCTAATTCTATATTATCGGCTTGTGCTGACTTGTGGTGGCTAAACAATAACAATGATAGCAAAAGCATCATCATCGTCGTCATCATTCGTAAATATCATCATTCCCACCACCACCATCGTCATCATCATGATTATCATCACCATCATCATCATGATTATCCTCACCACCACCATCATCATCATCATCATCATCATTATCATCATCATCAACAACAGCAGCAGCCATAATTTCCACTTTCATCAATATTAATCATCCTCTATTCATCATTAATTCATAAATTTTGTTTCTCCTGGCGGTGGTGGTGGTGAGGGTGGTGATGGTGATGGTGATGGTGTGGATGGTGGGGATGGTGATGGTGGTGATAGTGGTGATGGCGGTGGTGGCGATGGTGGGAGTGGGGGTGGGGGTGATGATGGTGTTGGTGGGGATGGTGGAGGTGGTGATGGTGGTGGTGGTACTGGTGGTGGTGGTGATGGCTGCTGTTGTTGTTGTTGTTATTATTTGAAAATATTTTGATCGTAATCTTCCTATTTAATACATTAGTGTAGAATATTTCAACCAACGACTGTCAACATATTTTACTAACATTACCTTATTCTAAAACACAATTATGTAATGCATGTCCACATTTTCAATATGTTCGTTTGTCGTCGTCGTCGTCGTTGTTGTTGTTGTTGTTGTTGTTGTTGTTGTTGTTGTTGTTTTCATTCTCTGTCTCTTCTCTCTCTCCCTTGTCTCTTCTCTCTCTTCTCTCTCTTCTCTTCTCTCTTTTCTCTCTTCTCTCTCTTCTCTCTCTTCTCTTCTCTCTCTTCTCTCTCTTCTCTCTTTTCTCCTCTATGCTTTAGTATTACGATATTTTGTTTGTGTGTTTCTTTATTTATGTTTTCTTATATGTATTCATCATTACATTTATTTTTTAAACTTTCTCAGTGTATTTCCTTTTCATTTCATATTTCAGTTTATTTCATATTTCATTTTAAATATAAAGACCAAAACTACGTATATTTATAGAGATGCTTCTTTCGGTTTATGTCTTGTCGTTGTTTATCGTATTTTGTTGTGTGTTGTTTTGTTGTGTGTGTGGTTTTTTACAAAGAGAGGCAGCTATTTTATATGAAGAAGGGAGAGTTGGACAAGAAGGTTATAATGTTTAAAAGGCAACAACAGCAAGGGAGAGAAAGAAAGAGAGAAGAGTGCAACAGAGATAGGGGAGACAAATGAGGGAGAAAGTGATTTGAGACTGTTTCTACAAGAATATGTATGTCTTGTGGAATGTAGGGAGAAATAATAACAAATAAACAAATAGATAGATAGATAGATAGATAGATAGATAGATAGATAGATAGATAGATAGATAGATAGATAGATGGAGATAACTATACAACGCAACAAATGGATTGAAGGAATATATGTGTGTGTGTGTGTATATATATATATATATATATATATATATATATATATATATATATATATATATATATATATATGGAGGCACATGGCTTAGTGGTTAGAGCATTGGCCTTGCAATCGAAAGGTTGTGAGTTCAATTCTCAGACCGGGTGATGTGTTGTTTCCTTGAGCAAGACACTTTATTTCACATTGCTCCAGTTTACTCAGCTGTAGAAATGAGATGATAGGGACTGGGGTCCCTATCATTTCACTGCAAAGTGGTCGTGAAGTTGCCACGGCAAAAAAGCACCCAGCACTCACTGTAAATGAGGTTGGTGTTAGGAAGGGCATCCAGCTGTAGAAATCAAGCCAGCATCAGTTCCCGTCGCACCCCTGCAAGCAGGGAAAAAGCGGACGTAAAAAATGAAAAAAAAATGAATATATATATATATATATATATAGAAGAGCTTCTGCAGGACTAGAACTGTTTCATTCGGGAGAAATCATCATATATATATATTGTATACATATATATACATATATTATACACATTATATATACATATATTATGTATATATTATATATATATACATATATTATATATGTATTATATATATATGTATATATATATATATATATATATATATATATATATATAATTGGATATTTAGTAAAATCGAATCTCTGGCGGTTTGCAAGCAAATTCGGCCTACTTATATGAAATGATGAGTTAGCAAAGCACTCGATAAGGTAGTCCTTAGAGTAATAACATACGTTCAAGTAGCTTGACAAATCGAACATTGTGGTAGGCAAAATGTAACACACAATAATATACCAAAGTAACGATAGAACTAACAGGTTGAGAAAAATACACCTGGACAAATCAAACGATTATACGTTTAAAATGTTTCTTTGAATCCGAAATCAAATATCAGACTTACGTGACTGGCAAGCTCGTGGTATTCATGACGAGGTGATATGCGAAATGTTGCAGCGTATCATATCTATAGCTGTCACGTGTTAATTCCAGCAAGATATATATATAAGATATGTATTTATATTATATATATATACGGATGTTGTATATATATATTATAGTGAGAAAGAGAAAGGGGAGAGAGTGAAGTAAGAGAGAGACAGAAACGCATGCGCACAAGGTTGGCACAAACATAATTGCTGTTTTTAAACCAGCAAATGTACAGCTATATATTTCAGCTCAAAATAAAATGTATTAATCTAAATAATAACCATGTGAATCTAGATATTTTAGAAGCAAGGAATATCTCTAGTTATTGCAGTAACCTGGTGAGATGCTTATTATGTTGCCATGGAGAAGCAGTGGTTCCTTGCCATGTGAAATACTGAACATAAACGTTAAAATTCTTCTCTGGTTTGATGGTTTCACCAGAATTCAAGAAGTTGTAGTAGATTAACTCACCCTCGTGGATACTTCACAGTTTAATTAGAAACAATAACCAAGTATTAACGATCAATAAGAAATGGTCTATTTACTAATTTAAATACATAGAAACAAATAATACATTCATCTCTCTCTCTCTCTCTCTCTCTCTCTCTCTCTCTCTCTCTCTCTCTCTCTCTCTCTCTCTCTCTCTCTTTCTCTCCCTCCCTCTCTCTCTCTCTCTCTCTTGCCCTTTTCCTTTCTTCCTCTCTGTCTCCTTCTCCTCACACACACATAGGAGCAATCACCTTCTCCATAAAGACTTGTTACAGCGTGGTATTATAAAAGTTATTCGCACTGGTATTATCACTATGGCTTTCTTTTTCACACTCTCTCATGCACAGACTTACTCTCTCTCTCTCTCTCTCTCTCT
This sequence comes from Eledone cirrhosa, assembly GCA_964016885.1. Classification (NCBI taxonomy): domain Eukaryota; kingdom Metazoa; phylum Mollusca; class Cephalopoda; order Octopoda; family Eledonidae; genus Eledone; species Eledone cirrhosa. The sequence goes on from OZ024754.1 coordinate 45,977,078, forward strand.
CTCTCTTACCAACCCCTTTCTAAAGTGACCGACGTTTTACACGAAATATACAACAGCTTTAATAGAATCTATGTTTCCACTTGTCGACCACCAAAGATTTTTAATGATTTTTTTTATTTTATTTTGTGGACTTCGGTTTGTGAAAATCTTAGTTCAACCACTAGGCTAAACGCTTTTCGTTGTTATATGAAATCCAATTTTTGTCACGTTGTCTTGCGATAAAAAATGGTTTTGTTACACAAAGAAATTCATAGCAGATTACATGACGATTTCTTTATATTTTCATACACGTCGTTTAGCTCTCTTTTGTCGAGTTTATTTTAGTTACCAGTGTAGTATAAATATCGAACAACCGTGAAAGGGTTAACCTTTATTTTGTATGCAATCTCTCATGTTGTTTTGCATGTGTTTCCTTCATAATCCGTCACACTTGCTCCTTGTTAGTCGCAGATCATCCACGAGCTTCCTCATTTTCATGTATGGATATGTATACATGTCTGTGCATGGGATTATATGATGGGGTAATGTAGAGGACAACTCCAATATTGCTGTATTGGAGAAGTAATAGAGGCTAGTAACACTTCGTTAAATAGCTCTGTACTCTATGGACTCGGTCATCCATAGTTCGGTAAATCAACACCTCGAAACCATTGAAAGACCACTGGAACTTCTGTTACATGTATTGACTTAAGTCCGGTTCGGGAATCGGACTCACAATTTCACGATTGTAAGCCTGACGTTCTAACCACTAAGCCCCGTGCCTTATAAGAAACATTAAATATGATCTGATATTCATTCTTTTTCATAAAGAGTTAAGTACTGTTTAAAGAGAATCGAGATAGTTTTCAGCAAGATCCGAAATAGAAACTCAAACTTTAAACAAGAGAACTTTAATTATCTTCACTTTATGATACTCGTCTTCACTACTTGAGATTAAAGTATAGATATATATCCCATTATACAAGTCACAAATATTAATTTCTACATTAAAAATGGAGTAAAAGACAATAAAAATTGTGTAAACCATAAGTGGAATAACAACAAAGAATAGAATTTGTTGAGAAAAGAATTAAACAGACACTTGAAAAACATGGCGAGGAAAAAATGTGTGTTTTTTTCAAATGAGAAATCTCATAAAAATATCATTTATATTTATATTTTGATTTTGAATTTCTTATGAATTTTAATTCTGCAATTACAAATCAAAATATTAGAATTTCTATTTCGGTGTTTATCATGATTTGTTTTGTTTGTGTTAATATTTCTGTTGGAATTATATATTTGTTTTCTTTGTTGTTACTGTTGTTGTTGTTTTTCTGAATAAGAATAAAAACAAATATCATATATATCAAACTTGAATGTATATACATATATGTATATATAATATATATATATGTGTGTGTGTGTGTGTGTGTGTGTGTGTGTGTGTGTGTGTGTGTGTGTGTGTGTGTGTGTGTTATATATATGCAAACAAGTACTCAATACATACTAAAATGTAGAGTTGTTTAAATATTTTTATTTCATTTGAATAATTGTTTCTAGGAGTGAACCATCCGTTTCAGATTTCCCTCATTCTGTAATCAGGAAATAATTCTTAAAGAATATCGTTTTAATGTCTTTGATATAAGATATTCACAGACACAGAGAAAAACAACGAGAGTGTATTCCTGAGTTTTATATCTGATAATAATATAATTCGATTCGTTTGCAAGCAAACAGTGTCATTGTGCCATGTTTTTTAGATTGCCATCGCCATATTTTGTCCTAGCGGTGACTAGAACAAAAAGATGACCGTGGTCATAGCGTAATGAGGACATTTGCTTGCAAACAAATCGAATATTATTATTATTCGATATAAACCTCCCGAATACATTTACGTATCCGCTATGTTGGAGCGAAAAACCAAATTCTAGTTTTGATTGTAAATAACGAAAGCATTTTATAAAACAAAAACGAAGAAAATCACAAAAAATCATAAAACGCACTTCTAACAGAAATGATTAAGGTTTAGAGTCACTTGGAGTATTCGAAGGAAATTATAAAACGAGTGAATCGGTGAAACAGATGTCAAGTGACCTGAAAATGTAGCTTAACCCTTTAGTATTTACATTGCTCTATATTTACTATTGTATTTTCACGGTAAACACTTTATCTCACATAATTATCTCATACAATATCGGCTCTACGAAACTTTTATATTATTTATTTTGAGAACAATACCTTAACATAAGTATGAACACCCGGTTACAGCTGGTTTGAACAGAAAGAAGTGAAAGAATTCTTACATACTAAAGGGTTACAATTGCTTAAATTCATTAGTAAGAATCATATGTTATTTAAAAGGTTCCCCATAAGTTTAAAAAGTGAGAACTATGTACGAACAGAGACAGTATTTCTAAAATTTTCAATAAAACTTAATCGATGTTATTTCATATACAGTGTTAATATTCTCAGAAGATTTTTATACGCAGTGTTTGCAGCATTCAAAACAAATATCTTGCTCGCAAGTGTTTGCTAAAACACCCAAGCTATAATTAATGAGTCTTGTGAATTATATTTTAAATATCATAAATTAAAAATACAATGTCCAAATCGAATTAGTTCTAGACTAGTTAACATCGCGAATTAAACTATCTAGAGAATTGAGCATAGACGTAAGCGGTGAAAGTAGGAAGTGTGACGGTTGAAAGAATACAGAAACACAAACATACACACGCACGCATACACACACACGCGCGCGCGCGCACGCACGCGCACACACGCACGCACGCACGCACACACACACACACACACACACACACACACACACACACACACACACACACACACACACACACACACACAAACAAACATCCACACACGTATCTGTCTCTGAATGTGTGTCTGTAGGTGTTCACATATTTATGTATATACACACGAGAGAAGCATACTTTTACTTTAAAACTAAGGTGTTTGTAATTTCTTGGCATCTTGCTTTGCTTTTTGCTTGTTTCTAAATTAACGATTTCAAATATTTAGTGTCTCATTCGTCGCACAAGTATTTGTCACAGTAAAATCTGATATTTGGCTACTTTGTCTACCCATATTTTTGTCCTTTGTTTAGCCCCAACCTCACCCACTGGGGGGCTATGTACAGACGGCAGGCCTTACTTTGTAGTAACCGCCCTATCACGAGTTTCTGTGACAATGAAATACTTTTTCTTCTTGTGCCACCACTGTATCAGTGTCTGACGAACGATGACATTCCATGTTGTTCGATCTCGAGTGAGATCCCTTACTTCTGCGGCTTTGATGTTGAAATTGTCCAACAAGGACTTCCTTCGACGACCTCTGACATGCTTCCCAGGAATTTTTCCGCTAATGGAAAGGTCTTCCAGCATGCCGTAATTTCGTCTTTTGGGGGATGTACTATAGGCGGGGTGTCTACAAACTGGTGGCGTCGTTAGAACGTCGGATAGACTGCTTTGTGTATTTGTTCGGACTTTGAGTATTTGTTTCGGCTCTCTACAATGTTCTTAACCACTCAGTCTTTACCGATTCTGCTAATCCACCGCCCTTCTAGTAGTATAAAACACAATACTATAATAATTTAGTATTATAGCAGTATTATAATATAGTACTATATCTTTCCCCAAACATTGAGACCGTCTATTCTTAAATAGATTTCTTTATAAAGAAAGAACGAATCATATTTGTATTTATTTTCCTCTTCGACGTACATTCAGACATGTTTAATTGCACTCATTCTTCTCTATAATGCTGAGTGATGGAGTTAATAATTTCAAATAAGCATTATTCGCCATATGTAATATATACTTGCGTACAACTTCCCTTTGTCTTTATGTTAAAAAAATTGTTTATGACATTACAAAATTCACAACATTATATATATTTCAACTATTAAAAAACTCTGTCACAGTTATGCAACCTATGTTGATTTCAACAAAATGTATTCTTCTTTTATTATCTAATGTAATATAATTATGATTTTTCACAACAAAAATGCGTTTTTACTTTCGAAATAATGCATTTAAGGTTAGTCTCAATAGTTGTAGGACGCATCATCACTTTTCTTTAAATAAATAAATGTATGTGTGTGTGTGTGCGTGTGCGTGTGCGCGCGCGTGTGTGTGTAGATAGATATGTGTGTGTTTGTAATGCGTGCTCCTTCATCTCCCTTTCCATTCACATTTTTTCACGCACACACACACGCATACACACACATACTCACACACACACACACACACACATCTTGCTTTTTTTATAACCACCGTTCTATACTATCTCCTTATATATTTCTCTGCCATCACACCCTCCTCACCATACATAAACATTTTCCTCTCCACCTCCACTTTTCCAAACTTTTGCCACTTCTCTGAATGTTATCAGTTTTATAGATTCAATGTATTACACTTTCATTTTACCTATTTACTTCCACCCCTTGTGCGCATGTACAGTTCAATCAACAGGAAGACCAGACGGAAAACAATTCTTTTTAAGATACAACGTATCATACGATGGTGTTGTTTATCGTTAGTTTCTCCTCCTAATAAACTGCTGGTCGGGTTTAACCTCGGTTTGTATATCAAGGGATTCATTGTACAACGCGTTCTTCATGTTACGTTACGATTATAGAGTGCATGAGCTGAGGGAGAGTTTGGGTGTCCCTGGTTCAATACTATAGCTCAGCAACTTGGTTTAGTGTGTTCTACAATAGTCAGGGTGTGTACCATATCTTTAGAACTGAATTTGGTAGACGGAAACTGTGTGAAAACCCGCTGAGCATATATAAGTATGTATATATATATATATATATATATATATATATATATATATATATATATATATATATGTATATATATATATATATATATATATATATATATATATATATATATATATATATATATATATATATATATATATCAAATTAAGATGCCGAGTTAAAAATTCTCATCTTGGTTGGTTTATATCCCCTATAATTGGACAGATTTATTTATGTTTATTTATTTCCTTACTGTTTTATATATAAATATATATATGTGTGTGTGTGTGGGGGTGTGGGTGTGTGTGTGGGTGGGTGTGTGTGTGTGTGTGTGTGTGTGTGTGTGTGTGTGTGTGTGTGTGTGTGTGTGTGTGTGTGTGTGTGTGTGT
>OZ024754.1:45992231-45999731 GCA_964016885.1 Eledone cirrhosa
GAACCTTGATGAAGCAACCGTCTCCAACTGATCCGACTAGATCCCCAAGTGAGACCAGCCAAGCTCATGGATGTTATCCAGCCATCTTGTTCGGGAGGGTCAACCCTTAGGTCTCTTGCTGGTTGGTTTTCTTCGTAAAATCTGTCCAACGATTCTTTCCTAAAACATTCTAACCACATGCCTATACTATCGGAGCTGTGATCTCTCAATTAGTTGCGGCTCACTCTCTAGGTCAATTAGATTTTTTGTGTGTTAATGGGGTGATACAAGTTTTCAGTTTTACGTGTTCAAGTTAAACTTAATCTTATTAGGAAATCTTTTACTGTATCAAATGTTGATCCAACTAGTGTTTGGGATAATTTTTATCTAGCTAGATATAATGTTTTGGACATTGTCGTTGTCTAGATCTTCGAGTATTAATGAGGTGTAGAGATTCTGATCAATGGTTTAGGCTTCTACACCCTTGGACGATGGCGGCTATATGAAGTTTGTAGAAGGTCGGTTTTGTAGAGTAAAGTATTAGGATTCAGAATCATAAATAGACGGTGAGGAGAGTCTCTGTAATACATGTGTACATATATATATATGTGTGCACATATATATATATATATACATAAACATACAAACACAAACACACATATAGACTCACACACACATATATGTTCATACATATATATATATATATATATATATATATATATATATAGGGAGAGTGGGGTAGATAGTGTGAGGGGTCAGAGGGAGAGTAAGGAGATGATAGACAGTGAGGGAGAGGGATAGATAGTGGAGTAGATATTGAGGGGGATGAGGAATAGTAAGGTGGCAGATAGAGTGTGAGAGAGGTGGGGGTGAGAGAGGGATTGACAGCAAGAGAAGGGGATAGTAAGAAAGATAGGTTGATGGACAGTGAGAGTGAGAGAGACAGACAGATTGACAGAGAAAGTGAGAGAGAAAGAGAGAGACAGACAGATTGACAGAGAGAGGAAGAAATGATAAGAGAGAGAGTGATAGAAACAGTGAGCGGTTGACAGTGAGTGAGAGAAAGAAATGGAGGGGGAGGCAGGGGGATTGATGGTGAGAGAGGGAGATAGAGAAGGAGAGAGAGACATCGATAGAAAGAGACAGAGAGGCGGAGAGACGCTATGAGAGAGAGAGAGATATATAGAAAGAATGTAATCTATAGTGAGAGTGAGAGGGGGAGAGCGAGAGTAGGGTTATTGGTTTGTTGTCTCCACCAATAGGTAATGACTGTGTGTGTGGTGTGTGTGTGGTGTGTGGTGTGTGTGGTGTGTGTGGTGTGTGGTGTGTGTATGGTGTGTGGTGTGTGTGTGGTGTATGGTGTGTGTGGTGTGTGCGGTGTGTGTGTGGTGTGTGGTGTGTGTGGTGTGTGTGGTGTGTGGTGTGTGTGGTGTGTGCGGTGTGTGTGGTGTGTGCGGTGTGTATGGTGTGTGGTGTGTGTGGTGTGTGGTGTGTGTGTGGTGTGTGTGTGGTGTGTGGTGTGTGTGGTGTGTGGTGTGTGTGGTGTGTGTGGTGTGTGTGGTGTATGTGGTGTGTGGTGTGTGTGGTGTGTGTGGTGTGTGTGGTGTGTGCGGTGTGTGTGGTGTGTGCGGTGTGTATGGTGTGTGGTGTGTGTGGTGTGTGTGGTGTGTGCGGTGTGTGTGGTGTGTGGTGTGTGCGGTGTGTGTGGTGTGTGTGATGTGTGTATGTATATTTGTGGTGTGTGTATATGTATGGTGTGTGTGGTGTGTGGTGTGTGGTGTGTGTGGTGTGTGTATATGTGTGGTGTGTGTATATGTGTGGTGTGTGTGGTGTGTGTATATGTGTATATATGTGTGGTGTGTGTGTAAATGTGTGGTGTGTGTGGTGTGTGTATATGTGTGGTGTGTGTGGTGTGTGGTGTGTGGTGTGTGTATGTGTGGTATGTGGTGTGTGTATGTGTGGTGTGTGTGGTGTGTGAAATAGAAGTGGAAAATATTTGAAGAGATAGAATGGCGTTAAATGAGACGTAAAGATGTAAAGAAATGGTGATAGTGAGAGGGAGAGAGTATGAAGGGAGGGGGGTTAGAGAAGTAAAGGGTATAGAGAGAGGGGGTGTTAGAGATTGAAGGTAGAGAGATAGGGGGAGTTAGAGAGTTAAAGGGTATAGAGAGGGGGGTTAGAGATTGAAGGTAGAGAGAGGGGGGAGTTAGAGATTGAAGGTATAGAGAGAGAGGAGTATAGAGAGGGATTTTTGGAGGTAAAGAGTATATTTAATGGAGATTGAATGGTGTGGAGGGAGGGGGTGGAGAGTAAAGAGGGGGAGTGTTAAACATGTGAGAGGGGTGGGAGATTGGAGGGTCTAGAGAGAGAGGATGGTGGAGAGGGAAAGAGTATAGAGAGAGAGGGAGAGAGTGTCTGAGAATGAAGAGTATAGAGAGAGGAGAAGTTGTTGTGAGAGAAGGAGGCGGAGAAATACTGGCTGTAGAGACAGATGGGGGAGTGAGAGACGGAAGAATGTAGTGAGAGGGAAGATGAAAGAATTAGAGAATGAGAGAATTAGAGAATGAGAGAATGAGAGAATAAGAGAATAAGAGGAAGAGAAGATAATATATTAAGACATTAAAGTATTAGTGGAGAGATGTGTTGTAATGTGAGATAGAGAGAAGGAGAGAAAGAAAGATAGATTGAAAGAAGGAAAGGAAAACCAGAAAAAAAAGAAAGAAATGAAGTAAGAAATGTGTAGTATAGTTTGCAGGTAATTTAAGAATATGTGATATATATATATATATATATATATATATATATATATATATATATATATATATATATATATATATATATATATATAGAGAGAGAGAGAGAGAGAGAGAGAGAGAGAGAGAGAGAGAGAGAGAGAGAGAGAGAGAGAGATGTGGATATATATATGTGTGTGTATATATTTATGTATATTTATATGTATATGTGCATATATATATATGTATATATATGTATGTATATATATATATATATATAGGATTATATATATATATATATATATATAATAAATACAAAGATCAAACAACCACAAACCAACGAGTTCTCGATAAAGTCATATATGTATGTGTGTGTGTGTGTGTGTGTGTGTGTGTGTGTGTGTGTGTGTGTGTGTGTGTGTGTGTGTGTGTGTGTGTGTGTGTGTGTGTGTGTGTGTGTGTGTGTGTGTGCAATTATATATATAACTGTAGAGCAAATACAATATTATTTGAAGAGATTAATAGTTTAAGGATATTTTGCTTTCGCCCTTTTCAAGATATTGAGATCCCGAAAAGGGTGAAAGCAAAGTTTCCCTGTTTTTACTATTAATTTCTTTGTGTGTGTATATATATGTGTGTGTGTGTGTGTGTGTGAGAGAGAGAGAGAGAGAGAGAGAGAGAGAGAGAGAGAGAGAGAGAGAGAGAGATTAGTAAAATGAAGATTGGGGGGTCCATAGAGTTTCGGGGCTGGCCTGCAGGATAACTGGCTTTGAACTTAGTGTGTAAGAGGGGGGGGGTAGGAGAAAGTGGAAAGCACGAGAAAGATATCGAGAGAACTTGAAAAGAGGACACTAAAGGGAGGTAAGGAAACGGACTTAATGGAAAGAATTTAATAACTGTACAAATGTAATTTACTGAAAGCTGCTTCTTGTTGTTGTTACGGTGGTGGTGGCGGTGGAAACAATTGGGAGAGGGGGGCTAGGTAGTGGTGGTGGGTGCGGTGGTTGCGTAGGCCCATGTTTTCTCCGATTTAGAGAAAGACTTTAGATCAAAGGCCATCCATTTGTGACCATCCTTCCATATTCTTTCTTGCCTGAACAACCCCCAGATAGACTGTAACAACAGCTATAATATCCAATGTATAATTTCTGGGATGGGGGAAGAAACTTGTATAATGGCTGCGATGGACGATATTAAAACATGTCTTTAATTGTCTCTATAAAACTATAAGCATAAGGTCAGTAACTTAGGGGAGGGGAAGTCGATTAAATCGACCCCAGTGCATTACTGGTACTTTATTTTATCGAGCCTGTAAGGATGACAGGCAAAGCTGACCTTGGTGGGATTTGAACTCAGAACGTAAAGAGCCAGAAGAAATACGGCAATAACATTGCCCCGACGCTTTACCAATCCACCGCCGTTACAAAACTCTAATAATAATGATGGTAGGGGGCTTTACTCTATGCCACAAAGCATATGGACGTATTCAGTGTTAGTGGGAGTAGAGAAGATGTGTGATACAGGGGACAACTTTACTGGGGATATTCTTGTTAAGAAGAGATATTGATCGAAAAAGAAGTTTTAGATGACAGAAATGTAAAGAAATATGTGATTGCGTGTATATGCGTTTGTATGTGTGTATATGGGTTTATGTATATACGGTATATGTGCGTATATGTTTTTATATGTGTGTATATATACGTATGTATATGTGTGTATATTACTAATTCCAGACTAAAAGAACTCATGCTGGTACATAAAGATTGTGTCCCACAAGGTGACCCCACATTTTTAACTCGTCAGCCAGCTTCTCGGCGTGCAATTTTGTCCTCTCACTATCCCCAAACTGTGTAACAGATTAAATCTAAATCTACCACCGCAAAACAGGAAACCCCGTAAAACGGGGCACCGCACATTTTCGCTCTACCAAATTTCGTTCAAGATTATATATATATATATATTTTTTTTTTAGGGGAGGGGTGGGGGCCTAGAATATAGCAGAAGACATTTCGATATGATTAGGTGCGGAGGGGATGAAACCCAGAACCTTATAACTGCGAAGCTAACTTGTTAATCAAACAGCCATGCCAGCACCCGTCATAGGGCGATATGATAGATAGACTAGTTAACTCATTACCTCTCTCAACTGAGATATTCATAGATTTAGTTTCAATAGGAAGGAAATGATAAAGAGATATAGAATGAGAAATGCAGTCATATATATATATATGTATATATATATATATATGTATATATATATATATATATATATATATATATATATATATATATATATATATATATATATATATATATATATATATATATATATATATATATATATATATATATATATATATATGTATATATACAATGCACACACACTACACCCACAAAACATCCACACCCAAGCATATATATATATATATATATATATGATTAATAGATAGTTAGATAGATGTCGACAAACGCTAATATAATATATTACTAAGTTCACTTTATTCCTCCCGATTCCATGACCAGAAAGAAGAAATACGTCACAGTTATGTCGGCATCATTTCAATTTCTTTGATAAGTCTGTATTGTTTATAGAAGTTCCGTTACACGAGGGAATCGGTCTCACGCTTCACTCCATCCGCCTTTCTACCTGGCATTCACCCAAATCGCAATCCATCTGATACAAATGAGATATTTGCACACCTTATCATAGTATCTTCGCTATATTTTACCGTCGGATTTTCGCCAGATTGACATCAACACTCCCCCTCCCCACACACACACACACGCACGCATAAATATATATATATATATATATATATATATATGTGTGTGTGTGTGTATATATAAATATATATATACATTTATATAAATATATATATATATATATATATGTATACATATATGTATATATACATATGTATATATATACATATATATATATACATGTATGTATACACACACATATATATATATATTTATTAGAATAACAGATTAAAGTTTAAGCAAAGAATCGCTGCTTTCACCCTTAACGGGATCTTCTGATATATATATATATATATACATCACATGCACACACACACACGCACATTAATATATGGTGGTGGGGTGGTAGTGGTGGCAGTGGTATTAATTATGACGCTGGTCATCGTCATAGTGATGATGGTGATGGCGATCGTGATTGGGTCTTCTTAGTGGCTATAGTAATAAAGTGATAATAATTCTGGAATTCATAGTAGGCTATGGGGTTAAAGGCTTTGATTACGATAGTGATCTTTTTAATAGTGGTGGTTCGTTGATGTGCGTGTCGGGGTTACTGTCAAGAAAAGGAAAAAAAATAAGGTTCCAAATTTTAAATGGTGATATGTCAGGAAGGTCCTTCAATGTGATTTACCAGAGGGGCTCTCCTTTTCTGGAATGTGATATTGCAGAAGGATATTCCTGTATTCCACTTTTACCGCTATATACATATAATTCAGAAACGTAGGTTGATATTTGCTGACGAAACCTTAGTTATTTCGTCTATAAAACCATGGGCTGTGTACTAAAATGAAGATAACTGCAACTCACATTTGTTTGAGACATTCGCATATAGCTATTTATGATTGACTTAAACTCATATGTATCTATTCGTGGTTGCCTGAAACCTGTAAACCGTTCGTTATAAACAATCCCATTGAATTAACTCACTTTGAAATAATATCACACGTCTGTGCGTGTGATATTGTTCGGGTGCTCGTTTCAATTCTGATTGATTTTCTTCGCAATTATTGATGTTACATATTTAATATTTATTCTGATTTATTTCCGACATTTTTCTTTCTTTTCTTTCTGTTTTCTTCCCTTCTTTCGTTCATATTTCTGTCTATCCCTCTTACTTACTTTTCTTCTTTTTTCTCTATCTCTTTCTCTGCTTCTCCCCGTTTCTCTCTTCCTCTCTTCTGGAAGTGAATAAGCGATATAGAGAGGAATGAAAACCTGGTCCTTAATAGGTGAGAGACAGACAACGTGAGACCAAGTTCGTGGTAAGTATATTCCCTTCTCTCCATTGACTTATCAGAAACGACGGTGACTCTGCTCCACTGAAGAGTTCTATATATACAGGATTTCCCCAAAAATATGTACACACTTCAACAGCATTATAATCAAAGTGTGCATACATTTTGGGGGACATATACATTCACATTATCTAAACCTGGAATGGCCCGATGTCTGATGGATCAAGATTGAGCTGTGGTTTAAAGAAAACCAAGTAATATTTATAACCCGTCTTCCGTCACGTATTATTTTCATCCTAAATAATACCAAATGCAGTATTCGTATCCATTATAAACCCTCATATACTTACTAATAAGCACAGTTTAATGATGTTAATAGTGATGTTGATACTGGTGTTGATAGCGATGTTGATAATGATGTTGATGGTGATATATTTGAATCTATGATACGGAGATAAGTGTAATAAAACAAATTTTATCATAAAATCTAGAATAAATTCTATGGAACATCATTTTTTTGTTCTCCGGTAAAAGACCGCGAAAAACATTGGACGTACTCACATCCAATAGCAACACAGCAGCCTCAACATAAGCTTTCAATTAATTTGGTTCTTCCTGAAACATTTATACGAGTATATATATATATATATATATATATATATATATATATATATATATATATATATATATATATATATTAGGTGTGTGTGTGTGTGTGTGAAGTCTGAGATTAAATAGGATAAACATAGAAACATAGAAATACAATGAAATACAAAGTCTTATTTGTTTTCCGT
>OZ024754.1:46004731-46009731 GCA_964016885.1 Eledone cirrhosa
TTAAACATTAAAAATTGGCACAAGGTTAGCAATTTGAGATTAAGTTGGTTGTACCGTCCCCAGTATTTAACTGGTACTATATGTCACCGAGCAAAGTTGAGATCAGAAAAATTTGAAATCAGAACACAGAAATTCGTAACTTAATACCACAAAGCATTTGGTCCGACACTCTACCGACACTGCCAATCAACCATTGCTAATAATAAAAATTGTTACTGTGATTATTATTATTTTATTATTATTATTGATGCTATATCTTTTTATTTGCCACGAGAGCCAACAAAAGGGAGACAATACAGGGACAGTGGGGGTTTACACTGATATCGAATAGTATGAAATTTAATAATAATAATCGTTTCTTTGGTTGAAACGGGCCTACGGGTGAGGAGTCATTAATAAGGATAATAATGGTTATTAAAATTAAAATTTCAATTAAAATTTCAATGATCATGATCATATTACGACGATAATGATTAAATGTGATTTTAGTATTATTAGCAATAATAATAATAATAACAGTAGTAATAGTAGTAATAGTAGTAATGGTCGTATTGAAACTAATGGAGTTATAATAAATTATATTGCAATGAACGAATGGAATTTCGATAAATTACGTTTTAATGTAAATAATAATGATGACGATAACGACAACGATGATGACGTGAATGACGATGATGGTGATGATGATGATGATAAGGAGTAGTATGGTGGCGAGGATGATGGCGGTGGTGATGATGATGATGATGATGATAATGATGAAGATGATGATGATGATAGTGGTGTGGGTGGTGTAATTGGAGTAAGAGAGTACAATAGTAATGATGATATTGATACATTAACAAAAACATACAAATAATAATAACAATAATAATAATAATAATAATAATAATAATAATAATAATAAAAATAATAATAATAATAATAATAATAATAGAAAAAAATAATACTATTAACAATAATAATATCAAATCAAACAATAATACCAATTACAACAACAATACCAAAACAAAAATTTCAATTCATATTAATTAATATTCATAGCAAGAAAATACAAGAATTATAATAAATGTATTTATATGAAAAAATTAATTTACAAAGAAAAATGGCAATTTTTTTGGTTTCACGAGGAACGAACGAAAATGGTAAATTGGAACAAAAATGAATGTCATCTGATAGTATTTGGTTTGAAATATTTTGGGGGTTTTGTTTATGTACTTTTTTTTTAAGAAGCAAAATGGGTCTCTTTTTCTTGGAAAGAAAAAAGGATGACATTAGAGGAGAAATGAAGGAAAGAAAACATGAAAAAATATATACATAATAAAAGATGGACAAAAAATATATATTGAAACAATGAAAGCTGGAAGAAGATAAAGACAAGAAGAAACTTATAAAAATGTTTGTGTGAAAGTGAGATTTTTTTGTGGGAATGTATAGGTATGTTTGAATGCGTGTATCTGTGCGTGTCTGTGTGTGTGTTTGCATATGAGTGTATGCATGTGTATATGAGTGTGTGTTTGTGTTGTGTCTGGAAACGAAAAAATATAAAGAAATAAAGTGTAAAAAATAAATCTATATAAACACAATGTGCTTGATATAACGTTACATTGCAGCAAAAAATATCGCTTACGATATGTTTTATTTCTCGAGGGAATTGTATAAGTGTATATATATATATATAAAGATATATATATATATATATATATATATATATATATATATATATATATATATATGTATGTGTTAATATGTATGTATATATATACATATATATGAAGATATATATATATATATATGTATATATACATGTACATGACATATACATATAAAATATATATACACATTATAATATATATATTATAATATATACATTATAATATATACATTATAATATATATATTGTAATATATATATGCATAAATGTGTGTGTTTGTGTAACTGTGTGCATATATATATATATATATATATATATATATATATATATATATATGTATATATATATGCATATATATATGTATATATATATATATATATATATGTATATATATATATGTATATATATATATATATATATATGTATATATATATATATATATGAATATATATATATATATATATATGAATATATATATATATATATATGTATATATATATATATATATATATATAGGCAAATATGTCACTTTTGTCTAGAAGTAACAGTACTCGTTGTCCTTTTTTATGCTGTGTAAGGGTCCCTGTTGCATTAATGATAATTACAACAAGAACAACAACAACAATTATGATGCTCCCTTAATTCGTCAATATGGCGTGGCATGAAAACAAAATAATGAAATAAAAATAAAAATAAAAGACTTTAAAACAAAAAAAGTTGGCAAACGGTACACACAAAAAATAATCGCAATCATAGTAGTAATAACTAAGCAGCAAATAATAATAATAATAATAATAATAATAATAATAATAATAATAATAATAATAATAATAATAATAAATATTTTCTCCATTTTGAATGCAGAGGTTACATGTGTATGAAAAGAAAGAACAAGGTGACTTGGTGATATTTACAAAGGAAAAAAAATCGTTTCATTTTTTTTTCCTTATATTTTTCATTTTCATGTATTTTCCTGGTAGCTTTGTTAAGAAGAGAACACATCCTTATCCGACCAATAATAAATTAACCACGCCTCTTCTTTCGGCTATTTACTGGGCTGCCAAAATACAATATCGATATCATTGACTTGGTATACTGAGAAATTGATTGATTGATTGTCTCTTCTTCTGATATAGAATATTGAATTATTATTTAGAAACAATCATTATTAAAATTATTATTATTACTATTATTATTATTATTATTATTATTATTATTATTATTATTATTATTATTATTATTATTATTATTATTATTATTATAAAAAATTTTGATAAGAATAATGATAAGAATTATAATGATAATGATAATAATTATAGTAATGGTATTAATAATGACGATGACGTTGATGATGCTATCTTGTCATTAAGATAATATTATTATTATTTTGTTATTTTTTTACATTTCTTCTCCGTAAAAATATCCTATTTCTAATTTTGGCTTTGTCTGTTGTAAATTCCTTCTAAATACTTAATATGGCGGCCAGGCGTTTTCAGACTAGCTTTGAAGTTTATCACTTTGAATCCCAGGAGAGTAATCATAGTATACAGAATAATCACAACGCCGGCACAGACGCACACACACATACACACAAACATACACACACATACATACACACAAATACACAAACATACACAGACACACACACAAACACACACACGTACACACAAATATATATATGTGTGTGTGTGTGCGTATGTGTGTGTGTGTGTTGTGTATGTGTATGATGGTAGCTAAGATGGTTCCATAGGCAGTATGCTGGTTGAGCACTCTATACTCTTACAGAGCATAGAGTATATATATATATTCACCCACTGAAATATATGTATATATGTGTGTATACACACACACACAAACATATATATATATATATATATATATATATATATATATATATATATATATATATATATAAATATATATATATATATATATATATATATATATATATATATATATATATATATATATATATATATATATATATATACATAATGCGAATAAATAGCAATGATAAACAGCAGGCTACTGATGTAGGACAGTCTTGTTTCTCGGTCTCTTTTTATTCATATGTTCATATTCGCAACAACGCAGCACGCCATTTTTCATTCACATATTTTTTCCCTTCGCTGTGGTTCGTATTTTTTCTGTCACCTTATTGCTATCCTCTTTCTCTCTCCCCCTTCTCTCTCCTTCACCTCTTGCTTTCCTCCACTCCCGCTGCTGGTCACACACTCTCGGCTGGCCCCTTCCTCACACTTTCACTCATTCACTCTCTGCTACTCCTCCTCTCTCACTTCCTCCCGTCTGACCTGCGTGAAATTCTTTCCTCTCTCACTTTTCTCGTGGCTCGGACGCGTCTGTTTCTTCTCGTCGTTTGATTTGTCGGACTTAAGCCCACAAGATTCATTGACTTGACTCTCTTTTCCACTCTTTACGTTGCATTACTACCATGTTGTTTGTTTCCTTTCCTCTGTTTTCCTCTGCCCCGATAACTTAATTTAGTTATCGCTCGCACTGATTTTAGGTATCTAGTCTTTAATGCGAAGAAATACCAATGATAATCAGCAGACTACTGATGAAGGACGGTTTTGTTTCTCGGTCTATTTTTATTTATATATATACATACATACATACATACATACATACATACATACATACATACATACATACATACATACATACATACATACATACATACATACATACATACATGGTGGCTGCCAACTCGTTTTCGAGTACGGCGACTACTTTATATCCATGTAGGAGAACCCCTACCGATGCGCTGAACGAGTGCCACTTTTTAGTCCAGCCAGCGACTTGAAAACTCTGGTAAAAACACTACACCTGTGACAATCATTGACACATAGTGCTGGGCCCATGGTACCATGTGACGACAAGTGCAAAGAGATCTCCAGATATAAAGCAATGCCAGTGCCGTGAAGCTTTTATAGTGAGCAAAGGCACTGCACAAAGCCAGTCCCACTCTCTTAACCAAGATGATATTTACCAAAAAGAAGAACAAGTCAACATCATTGGATACCATCAGGGTTGCAGGTGTTATATCAGAGTTTTCCTTCTCCTAGAATTCTGCCTACATACATACATGGTGGCTGCCAACTCGTTTTCGAGTACGGCCACTACTTTATATCCATGTAGGAGAACCCCTACCGATGCGCTGAACGAGTGTGACTTTTTAATCCAGCCAGCGACTTGAAAACTCTGGTACAAACACTACACTTGTGACAATTATTGACACATATGTCAGGTCACCAGTTGGTGCTACTGGTAACATGTATCCCAGTACAACCTGTCTCATGGTCGGGTCGTTGGCGACTAAACATACATA
>OZ024754.1:46014731-46017231 GCA_964016885.1 Eledone cirrhosa
ATTGAGAGATCACAGCTCCGATACTACGAACATGTATGTGGTCAACATAAGGAAAGAATCGCTGGACAGATTTCACGGGCAAAAACAACCGGCAGGAGACCCAGGAGTAGACAACGAGCGAGATAGTTTGATAACACCCACATTTTCGACTGGTCTCAATTGGTGGGTATGGCTGGGTCAATTGGAGACCAGTTGCTTCTGTCAAGACCCTCTGGGAGCCATACTTGAAAATTCTTCCCTTACGACTCTCCCAGGAAGTGGTGGGCCACCAAGAAGACCAACAACAACATTATCTTTACCACATTTATAACGTTTAGATTTAAAACTCTTTACGAACTATAGCTGCGATACAAGATTCTTACAAGATTCATTTCTTATTCAACCGAACTATTTGTTGTGAGACAATAGTCTAGGCAGGAATCGATTCTATCTAACTGATTCAATACAAAGCTTTCCCTGGAGACTTTCAGATCAATGAAATATTATAAGACATTGTTATTCAGTAATGAAAACAATATTTATTCAAAACTCAAAAGCAACAATCTTACAGGTAAACAAAAATAACAGGTGAAAAAGTAATCTGTACTATTTATTATCCGAAATACCTTTCCCAGTAAATGATAAAACAACTGTTCCTAAGGCACCCGGTTGGAAAATCATAAGTTCAGAATCCCTGCATTAGTTTCTCAGAGAAAATATAGTTAATTAACCACACCCGAGTTATAAATTAGTTGTTGTATCTTGTTATATCTTAGGAGAATGTTACATGTGATGTTGTGCCTCGCATAAAATAAAATATAGTAAATTGGACCTCCATCGTTTTCGACGAAGAGTTGATATTGACTTCTCGTCTTTTTAATGACATAAGTTATGCGCTCTGTCATATATTTATGAATCCCTAAAGATTGTCTCTATGAAATATTTTCCTTCTCAATCTCATTTTGTGGAGCATGTCATATCTTAGAAGAAAGTTGTGGACCAGTGACAGTCAATGAAGAAGCCTCCATACAGCTATACAATGTTCTTCGATGCTCTAGAGATAGCAGTTAAAACGCCCTCGAATATCAGTGAAGCTTTGTGAAGAAATTAATATAGATGAAAGAGACCTCAAATGTTTGTGTTTTATCAGAGATGGAAGCTAGGTCACTATCTCATTTTGATAAATGGTCAAACTTACCAGTGGATATTTCTAGTGTATGAGAAATAAGAGCTTCATAAATTCGCACCTTTTATGGATGTGTAAATGTAAACTTCACAGAGGCATTAGTAATTAGCAATGTAAATGAAGTGGTGAAGTTAGCAATGTAAATGAATTCCTGGGATGAAAATCAAATACGTATATGGTTCACCGTCAATTCATTCCTGCTCCGAGACGTTTATATTACAAAACGAATAACAAATAAAAATAATTCTGACAGTAATACCGATAACTAGAAGTAGTAGTAGCAGTTCAACGTGTGTCTGTCCCCACAAATGATAGTATATCTCACAAAGTAATGGATAAATTACCCAAATATACAGATCTAAAATCAAATATAACTGAATGTCTAGGATAAAAAAAAACCAGAAACAATCACAATATTAATAGTCTCTGATAATAATGGTTACCTTGTCTACGCTGATTGTGACATCCTCCAGGTCTCGTGTACCTGGAGGTCCGGCCCAAACTAGAAATTTCCACTGGTCAGTATTGGTTTGCCTCTTCACGTTTGGGTTCGGTACATTGGACACAATACAAAGACGAAGTACAACATCAGAAACAAAGATGGATGTGGGGGGGGGTCTTTAGGTCAAGTAAACAGGATCAACAATGACAATAAATAGTAAAAACAATATAGGACGACAAAATAACACCAAGATAATATCTCCAAAGTTAGACACAACTATATGAGGTGATTCGATGCGCATCCCTCGCAATATTGGATTACCAAATGTAAGTGCTTTCTTTCAGTGTTTGCTGCCAAACTAGTCCCACATATTCAAAGTAGGTACATACCTTTTATAAAACTAGAATGTTTGTGTGAGTGTGTGTATGTAAATTGTACACACAAATGTAGTGAATGTCAGACGCTGTTTTCTGTTGTTTGTCATCACCCCTTCCTTCCTCAGT
This sequence comes from Eledone cirrhosa, assembly GCA_964016885.1. Taxonomy (NCBI): domain Eukaryota; kingdom Metazoa; phylum Mollusca; class Cephalopoda; order Octopoda; family Eledonidae; genus Eledone; species Eledone cirrhosa. The sequence goes on from OZ024754.1 coordinate 46,016,842, forward strand.
CATCTCTAGTGTGTGACGGAAGGACGGGCGGAAGTCGCTCAAATTTATATGTGGATAAACTGTAGGACATCCTCCCCAATACGATCATGCCTCTAAAAATGTATCTGTAACAGGTAAAGCACTGTAACCTTGCCAGGGAAATGAGTCTTCAAAATTGTCCATAACTTCCATATTGGAGTCATCTAGCTGAGACGTCAAGAATCGCTCAAATAATTATAATTGTTTCTACTTTTGGCACAAGGCCAGCAATTACCCAGTGCATTACTGGTACTTTATTTTATCGACCCCGTAAGGATGAAAGGCAAAGTTAACCTCAAATAATTATAATATGATGATTGATACCTCGTTCATTTAGGTGACAAGTATTCAGCTGTTTGAGCAACTGAATGA
>OZ024754.1:46022231-46037037 GCA_964016885.1 Eledone cirrhosa
GCAAAAAATATAGAATTGTAAAGATTTCTCTGAATTAAAAACAAATTCTATAGACATTTATTTTTTCGTTTTAATTTGTTACAGAGCAAGTTGGTTTAAAGTGGATATTGCTGACATTATAAAATATCCCCTCCAGGTTTGACAAATAACTACAAATTCAGAAACGTGATTAACGTAGTTCAATAGATTATTTATTTCTTTTGTGTCGATTCTTTCCATCAAATTAAACAGTTTCTATCCCTAGATGTGTCTTCATTCAACCAAAGTAAATCTAAGGTTTCCCTTAATCGCTCTACTGCACTGGGATTTAGCACCCGTATAATAAACTATCACTACCACGTCCTCCCTTAAATATATAAGTATTTACCAGATTTGTTATGCTCTATAGTAGCGAAGAAAAGACGATCCAAGGAAATCCTGTTCGCTTCTTTAACTACTTATCTATAACAAGGAAGTTATCAGCTTCACTAAACCTCATGGTCGATTAGCCACAACATTTAACTCCTTAAACATAAATTGGGTTTTCTGGATATACAAAGCTATTCAGATAACTGTGAGATAAATAAAATGCATAGAAACCATCCACTTAAGCGAAACTTAACATCCATGTAAATTTAACATAATCGACCCAACTACTCAGCAAAATTATCTGTATAAATACATGTACGGAGAGAGAGGGAGTAGATACGGACAGAGGGGGAGGTGATGTGGTAGTGAAAGAGAACCACATGGGAGATATATTTATACATATATATATACACACATATATATATCTCCCCTCTTCCGACCAAAACAACCACGGATTACACACCATTGGCCATCGTTCCCGCTATCAACTCCATCACATGGAAAATATCCAGCATCCCACCACACCCTCTACGGAACTACCTTAGGAACTTACCCACGGACATACACTCACCAAAATGTTTTTTCGAACCACGCCACCTACATCCACAATACGTATAAACACCACACACACGTGCGTACCCCAACATATATACACACTCAGCCTCCGGAATCCTCTCCCCCCTCCCCACCCCTCTGACCCCTCCCCATCCACACGCGCACACACACACCGACCTACACCCCACCCACTCACACACCTTTTCCTGAACATGGAACCTCGTTCTTCCCCCAACTCTCACATTCACATACACACACACACTCACGTACACCTACACACATACACCACCTTCAGCCCTCCCCGCTCGGACACCCCGCCTCCTTCTCCCCACTCCACTCGCCACCACCCCTACACGCCGCACACCCTTCCACCACTTATTTATCTTCATGTTTATTTTTATTTTTATTTTTATTTTTTTTATTTGTACCCCTTCCACCGTTTTACCTCCCTTCCCTCCCTCCCCCTTTTCTAAATGTCTCTTCTCCACTCCCTACACACCCCCGGAACTCTCTTCCCACACACTTTTTGCCTGAAGAAGGGCTTATCCCGAAACGTCCCCCCCCCCCCACACACACACACACACTCTCAAGAGCGTGAAACTAATAAACCTTTGTTCGTACTGCCTCTCTATTTTGTTCCCGTTCCATTTTTCACTATATATATATATATATATATATGTGTGTGTGTATGTGTGTGTGTGTGTGTGTGTGTGTGTGTGTGTGTGTGTGTGTGTGTGTGTGTGTGTGTGTGTGTGTGTGTGTATATATCACAAATTTAATATAGAAATGGCTTCGACAGGACTAGAACTGTTTCATTTGACGGAATGAAGCAGTTCTAGTTCTGTATAAGCCATTTCTATAATATATTTGTTGTATACATTCTACTAATGTATTGAGTACCTTACTTGCTGTGGCTATCCCCGGTTGAACCCGGGGGACACACACACACATATATATATATGTGTGTGTGTGTGTGTGTATACGTATATATTACAAACTCTCCTGCACCGTCCGACTGGTATGTGTCGTTGACAAACAAAACCTTCGCATCAGAAACACGATATGGTTCAGTTTCCAGATGTACTCGAATCACCAACCTCTAAAGTGACAGTCAAACATCTTACCGCCTGCTAAATAATTTATCTTATATACCTGTACTTATATAAACCGTTCGATAATGCAGCAGACCAGAATAAAAGAGAGAAAAAACTTTTAGACATTATTTACGTTGACTTCTCTCTATTATTCCTCTCCTCTTACTCCACATCACTTTCCCCTCTCTCACTATCTCTCTCTCTCTCTCTCTATATATATATATATATATATATATATATATATATATATATATATATATATATATATATCTACTTCCCTGTGTCTGCTTTTTAACCATTTCCATGCTTCCTCTAATCTCAAGATCAACGCCAGTCTAACTTTTTGCGCAAATAAAACTATCTTTTTTATCATCATCATCATCACGATCATCATCATAATCATCATCATTATTATTATTATTATTATTATTATTATTATTATTATTATTATTATTATTATTATTATTATTATTATTATTATTATTATTATTATTGTTATTGTTATTTTCTCTCTCCCTCCTTTTCTATCTCTCTCTATCTCTCTATATCTCTCTATTTCTCTCTCCACCTCTCTATCTATCTATCTCTCACACAACCACAACAACTACCACAACAACAACAACTACTACAACAACAACTACCACAACAGTAACAACTACCACATCAGCAACAACATCAACCCCAACCACAACCACAACAGCAACAACATCAACCCCAACCACAACCACAACAGCAACAACATCAACATCAGCATCATCAACTACCGCAACAATAACTACCACCACAACAACTACCACCACAACTACCACCACAACAACTACCACCACAACTCCCACAACAACAATAACTACCACCACAACACCATCAACAACAACATCAACAACATCAGCATCAGCATCAGCAACTCCCACAACTCCTACAACAACAACCACAACAACAAAAGACAGCCTTTGATCTACTTTATTTAAATGCTACCAAGTTGTTTCATTAATACTGTTATATTTTATTCCTTTTTTCCTTCTTTTTTCCAAAGACTCTCTTTTCAAAGCCTTTTTCTTTTGTCTCATTTTTTCTACATTTTAATTTCAACATGTTTATAAATTTTGTTGTATATTCATATTCTAGTGAAGAAAAGGAAATTTATATTTTTTTCTTTCAGCCTTAGACGGAGAAAATAATTAAGAAATGAAAAAAAAAACGTTCTAAAAAAAAAATAATAACCATAAAAAAATACAGAATACAAAAAATTTAAATTAAATTTAAAAATAAAATTGATTAAATTTTAAAATAAAGTCTTTAAACAACGACATAGCTTTATTACTTTTATTGCTGGCGTTCTGCTTTTACTTCTTCTTCTTCGTCTTATTATTATTATTATTATTATTATTATTATTATTATTATTATTATTCATATTCTTGTCTTTCTTATTATTCTCCTTCATTTTCTTATTTTTATTCTTGTTCTCTTTCTTCGTTTTCTTCTTTGTCTACTTCTTCTTCTTCTTCTTCTTCTTCTTCTTCTTCTTCTTCTTCTTCTTCTTCTTCTTATCAATATCAATTATTATTAATATTATCATTACATTACATGTTGTTCTTTGCTATTGTTATTAAAACGTAAGAGATCTCAACTTTGAGATCATTTCGAAGAATAAAGTCTATCTTGTTAGATGTTCACCAATCTTCTGAAATAACGGTTTTAAAACATTCATAAGGAACAATATAACTTTTTCCCAGAACTTCTTTTAACTAGAATTGGTTTCAACACGCTGACGCCTATGTGTATATGTGTGTGCGTGTGTGTATGTGCATATATCATACATACATTTATATGTATGAGTATATAAATAAAAACGCGTAAACACAGACATACTTACAAAAATACACACTCAGAGACATACATTCACATAAATACATATACATTAACACAAACACACACACATACATTAACACAAACGCACACACATACACACACACATATGAATTTACACAAACACACACATTGTGTGACGGACGGACGGAAGTCGCTCAAATTTATATATATATTACCAAGGCCAACCCTTTTGGGGAGGTGAAAGTCAATTAAATCGACTCCAGTGTGTTACTGGTACTTTATTTTATCGACCCCGTAAGGATGAAAGGCAAAGTTAACCTCCACGGAATTTGAACTCAGAACATAAAGAACCATGAATATATGTCATAAAACATGTTGTCCGACGCTCTACCGTTTTTGTCAGTCCACTCTCTCTGTAAAATAACGAATGTAATGTGTTGCTGAGGAAATATTTTAAGAATCAAGCGATTAGCTTGAGATTTGGTGAAAATGTGATCGAGAGAGAGAGAGGAGAGAGAGAGGAGGGAGAGAAAGTGGGGGAGGAGGAAGAGATAGGCTGTTATGAATAAGTAATGAAGTAGTCTGTAGCGAGTCTTTAACGAAGAAATTCTTGCTATGTTATATCTATAAGGTCACAATGAGAGACTATAAAAGCAGTAATTTAAGACGATAAGGCCATTTGGACTAATGGTGCGTGGAACAAGACAGGCGTATGTATGTTTCTTCGTCTGATATTGTGTGAGACAACAGTACATTTATGTGTGTGTGTGAGAGAGAGTGTATGTGTAGGTATGATGTATGTATGCTTATACACACGCACTCACACACATCTATATATAGAGAGAGAGGGGAGAAAGAGAGAGTTTGTGGTGCTAAGACGGAGGAGATTTCACACATTTCTCTCTCTCTATATATATACATATATATATATATATATATATATATATATATATATATATATATATATATATATATATATATATATATATATATATATATATAAAAGTTTAACAAGGTTCAATTGAATTAATCAATGAATAAAGTCTTACAATAGATTAGAAGCACTCAACAGTTGGTTTCTGGAGTTATTAATATTACTTCAAAATATTAATAAATATAGACATTCATGTGATCAAATATATTTTATTATACATATTTCATACCTCTGAAATATGTATAATAAAATATATTTGATCACATGAATGTCTATATTTATTAATATTTTGAAGTAATATTATAAGAGGGTCGGACGCCATGCTTTGACGCATACAGTTATGGCCCTTGCCATTCTGAGTTCAAATACCGCCGAGGTTAACTTTGCCTTTCATCCTTACGGGGTCGATAAAATAAAGTACCAGTAATACACTGGGTAATTGCTGGCCTTGTGCCTAACGTAGAAACAATTATATATATATATATATATATATATAGAGAGAGAGAGAGAGAGAGAGAGAGAGAGAGAGAGAGCGAGAGAGAGAGAGAGAAACAGACCGACAGACAAGCAGACAGATAGACAGACAGACAGACAGATAGTCAGGGAGACACACAGACAGACAGACAGACAAATAGATAGATAGATAGATAGATAGATAGATAGATAGATAGATAGATAGATAGATAGATAGATAGATAGATAGATAGATAGATAGATAGATAGATAAATACACGAAATTATGTCGTTTATGTAAGCGTTAGTTACTTTCTTTCAGAGCCAAAATAACTAGTTCAATACATACATACATATATAATACACACATACATACATACACACATGGTGGCTGCCAACTCGTTTTCGAGTACGGCCACTACTTTATATCCATGTAGGAGAACCCCTACCGATGCGATGAACGAGTGTGACATTTTAGTCCAGCCAGCGATTTGAAAACTCTGGTACAAACACTACACTGGCGATAATTATTGACACATAGTGCTGGGCCCATGGTACCATGTGACGACAAGTGCAGAGAGATCTCCAGATATAAAGCAATGCCTGTGCCGTGAAGCTTTTATAGGGAGCAAAGGCACTGCACAAAGCCAGTCCCACTCTCTTAACCAAGATGATATTTACCAAAAAGAAGAACAAGTCAACATCATTGGATACTATCAGGGTTGCAGGTGTTATATCAGAGTTTACCTTCTCCTAGAATTCTGCCTTGACAAAAGGTAAGGGGTCATCTCTCCCGGTGATTTTGGATGGCCATTGACTCTTAAGAACTCCTTTGCCCTTTGACAGGTTTTGTTTTTAGTCCTGCGGGATGTCCAAAGTCACCCTCCTCACCAAGAAACCTTGGTGGGGTTGCCAGTTTAACCTCCAACGACCCGACCATGAGATAGGTTATACTGGGATACACACATACATACATACATACATACATACATACATACATACATACATACATACATACATACATACATACATGCATACATAGTCTACAAATGGCTGCGATAGCTGACACCTTCAAAATTTGCAAAACATTCTTGCGATTCAAGGGATGACAATTTCTTTTCTTTTACAACCTTGCCACCAGGAAGGTGGCCGGTCAAAAATATATACTCGAAATTAAGAGAAAGAGATAACATACATACATACACACATACGTACATGCATACAAACGTATGTACGTATCTGTACGCATGGTGACATATAGAAATACGTAACCTACATGTGACCATACGTACATGAGATACAAATCTACGTGCATATATCATATATATATATATATTATATATTATATATACATATGCATATATATATATATATATATATGTGTGTGTGTGTGTGTGTGTGTGTGTGTGTGTGTGTATACATTCATATATTTATCTATTTAATTATATGTAAAGAGAGAAAGACATATTTATATATATATATATATATATATATATATATATATATATATATATATATATATATATATATATATATATATATATATATATATTGGTATAGATATATATATAGGTATAGATATGTAGACAAACTCACATTAATACATAATATACATTCGTACATACATATGTATGCATACATACATACACACATCCTGCATCAGTAAAATTAAATAAAACATTATTTTAATCTCAAATTATATTTGAGTATTAATCTTGTATTGAATGGCAAATATCTGTTTGAAGAAAGTATCCATGCATATGTAATATGTAATAGCTATATGAAAGGGAATTACAAAAATAATTATCTAGTGGATACACACTTCAGGAATTCTTGTTGTCTGCATCCATACTACATCCTTAATTTCTTTGCTGACCATCTAAAGATCTACTCTAGGAATATCTAAAATTCTATGGAACAGCTGGATTATTTAACGATGTTCACCTTGCATTAGAGATCTCCCTAAACTATATTTTTCCACCTCAATGTTCGACGTAATGAGAGCTACAAATAACATCGAATTGTTATTTCTACTTACAGTAGAGTACGAAACGTTATGAACATATTTCTTCTTCTTCTTCTTCTTCTTCTTCTTCTTCTTCTTCTTCTTCTTCTTCTTCTTCTTCTTCTTCTTCTTCTTCTTCTTCTTCTTCTTTTTCTTCTTCTTCTTCTTCTTCTTCTTCTTCTTCTTCTTCTTCCTGGGGGGCTCGTGGGGGCAGAGTCCTCAAGCATTCCTTCCAGCGGGTCCTGTCAGAAGCAACAGTCTCTTTGATTCTTTTATTCTTCTATACAAAGCATAGGCAACCTTTTTCGAGCTGTAGGCCGCATAGGATGTGGTTCATCATAAGGTTCAACGTAACGAGAGCTACAAACAACATCGAATTGTTTTTCTATTTAGAGTCGAGTACGAAACATCATGAACATACTTCGATTTGCTAATGTCCATGGTCACTTTTAGGCCAATAACTTCCCATGTCAGTTCAGACAGTTGTGGGAAGGGATATCCTATCTGTTGGTCTTTTAGGGTAATTAAGAGTAGTTCCCATGAGAGTGCAGCCTACTTGAGAAGGGGTGTGCTATCTGTTGATCATTTCTGCCAATTACTTCCCATTAGGGACCAGCCTGTTGGAGAAAGGGTATATTATTTATTGGTCTTCTTAGGCCAATCCCTTCCCATGTCAGGCCCGCCTGCTCGGGGAAATATTACACTAACTGTCCGTCTTTTGAGTCCTTAAGTCCTACAAGTGGACAGCCTACTTGGTCATTTAGGCCAGTTATTTCCCACAAAAGTCCAACCTACTGGGGAAGGGACATACTGTCTGTTGGGCGCAACCCCTGGCAGAAGAAACACCAGTTTTCTGGTGACATGAGCTGAGAAGAAAATACAGAGGAAGATGACAATGGTGACGATGAACTCGACGATGAGGAGGGGGGGTCATGATCATGATAATGATAGTAGTAGTAGTAGTAGTAGTAGTAGTAGTAGTAGTAGTAGTAGTAGTAGTAGTAGTAGTAGTAGTAGTAGTAGTAGTAGTAGTAGCAGCAGCAGCAGCAGCAGCAGCAGCAACAGTAGTAGTAGTAGTAGTAGTAATAGTAGTAGTAGTAGTAGTAGCAGGAGCAGCAGCAGCAGTAGTAGTAGTAGTAGTAGTAGTAGTAGTAGTAGTAGTAGTAGTAGTAGTAGTAGTAGTAGTAGCAGCAGCAGCAGCAGCAGCAGCAGTAGTAGTAGTAGTAGTAGTAGTAGTAGTAGTAGTAGTAGTAGTAGTAGTAGTAGCAGCAGCAGCAGCAGCAGCAGCAGCAGCAGCAGCAGCAGCAGTAGTTTCGGAGGTAAGGAACAATGGTAGTAGGTGATAACAGAGAGGGAACAAAGCCAGTGGATTAATTAACACAGCTAAAAATATTGGACGATCATTTCTAACAGAGATTAATTAAAGTATTGAGGTTGGCTTGTGTGAAAGGGGGAGATAATTATATGAGAAGAAGCTGACAAAATGGCTGATAGCGTGATGTAAGATGGGGGAATGTGTTCTGCCGGTTATATTAATTACTTAGTTAATGGTGAATTACAATTAAGACAATTTTAGACATTGTTAGTGATACGAATGGAAAGGATTTACCCGAGTTATTTCAATCATTATTAAGTGGTGTTGTTGTTGTTGTTGTTGTTGTTGTTGTTGCTGTTGTTGTTGTTGTTGTTGTTGTTGTTGTTGTTGTTGTTGTTGTTGTTGTTGTTATAGGGGGTGGTGGGGTTGCTATTGTTGTTGGTGGTGAAGGGTGTTATTGTTGTTGTTACTGTTGTCGTTGTCGTCGGTGGTGGTGGTGGTGGTGGTAGTGGTGTTGTTCTTGTTGCTATTTCTGTTGTTGCCATTGTTGTTGTCGTTGCTGATGTTGTTGCTGTTGTTGCTTCTATTATAACTAGGCCAAAAGCTGTTTATTGCACAATGGAGTGAGGGGTAGGGTGGGGAGGGAGTATCTAAAGGATCAACGTAAACCTTACCGTAGCTTTTCTACTGTTGTCCCTCATGGCTACACCCATTACTGGCGCAGGTAGTCAGACGTTTGTTTATATTAGAGAGAGAAAATTAGAGAGGAAGAAAGTGAATGGGGGGAGAGGCGTAGAGAGAGGATAACGGATAGTGAGTGTGAAAAAAGAAAGAAAGAAAGAAAGAAAGAAAGAAAGAAAGAAAGAAAGAAAGAAAGAAAGAAAGAAAGAAAGAAAGAAAGAAAGAAAGAAAGAGGGAAGTGAAAAGAGTAAGAGAAAAAGAGAGAGAAATATAGATAGGAGTAGAGTGCGAAAGAAATAAACAAACTATGAGGAGAGAGAGAGAGTGGGAGAGAGGTAGAGATAGGAAAGATGGAGAAATAGAGGAGGAGAGAAAAATATAGAGGAGAGGGAGAAAGAGAGAAGGTAAGGGAGAAAGAGAGAGGTGTGGAGAAGAGACAAAAAGAGAGAAAGGAAAGGGGGAAAGGAAGAAACAGTGAGACAGAGAGAGGGAGACAGAGAGAGAGAGTGTGTGTGTATAATAAGCTGCATGGGTGTGTAGTTTATTATTAACATGCCTGAGATTTTTCTTTCTTTTATAAATTTAAGTAATTTTAAGTTTTTTGTGGAGTTTTTAGAAACAGCCACAGCAATTAACGAATATATATGTAAGGTTTCATTGACACATAGAGTACTACATACATTGGCTCATAACTACTGATACACACACACATATATATATGTGTGTGTGTGGGTGCATATATATGAAGAGGTATATATATCGTATATATACATATATATATATATATATATATATATATATATATATATATATATATATATATATATATATATATATATATATATATATATATATATATATATATATATATACGATAGGTATAGATAAATAGATAGATCTGCATGTGTATATGTGTATAGATATATAAAGGTGTGTTTATATGTGTATGTGTGTGTGTCTCTCTCTGTCTGTGTCTGTATTCCGTGTTTCGTCCTTATGTTAGTTACGACTGATGTGGTAAATATTTGTGAAAAGTCAAGTTTATTTGAACAAACAAACTGTTTTATGTCATCCATAATTTAGCGAAAGCATCAACTGAAAAGCCGTTGGATAGTTACCAGTGTATAAAGCATAATCGCTAAAGTTTTCTCTAATGTTTATACAAATACTCAGCAGATGTTTTGGGGTGTTAATCCAAATCCTCATGTTTATTCACTTAATTTAATATCGTGCTGCATAAGCTCCTCTGATGAAACAACCGAGAATTTGCCAACCGGAAGCAAAGAGAAATGAAGAACAAAAAAATCAGTTTTGAATGCAGCCATTTTTTTTTCCTGACTAATCGAATGTAAGTAGTTTAACATCAAAAGTTACCACAATTACTTTTGTTCTTTTATCGTTTACAAACGTTTTGACGTAATATAATCTTACAGTTATATTTCGCTTTAATATCCGATTTTAACGGCGAAATTCCTGCGATGGAAACTAGTTCTTATTCAAATCAAACTTCAAAAGCTTATATAATCCGGTTGGCTTCAGTAATGTGCGATTTCTTCTGTAATAAAAATGTCTCCAGCAATTAGAACTATTTCTTTTGTGTGACTGTTCTTTATTTAAATCTATCCAAGTATCAACCATTACCTTGCCTTTAATTGCATTAATGCTAATAGTTTTATTTGTACTAAACATTTACTTTTAAAAATAGGTTTTATACAGGATACCGATTAGAATTTCATGCCCAATTTACTCCCTGACAAAATCACTGCGAAACTGTGGCTTTACTAACAACAATTCACTCGTATCTATGAATATATGGGGCAGCGGACATTTTACACTGGAAGCAAGCAATGTTATCATGAGAAAATCCTCCGATACAAGATCGATTCTCATATGAAACAATCCACAGGATTTACACTTTGGTGTGAAAGATACTACCAAGTATGACTTGTCCTGGGTTCCTGTATGAAGACAAAGCTTCAAAGGTTGTTCTTGTTGTTGCTGTTACTCTTGCTGTTTTTGTTTAGCCCCTGGTCATCTCTGATCGAGTCAACCTAAGGTAATAGACACTCCTTGTATATATGTTTGTAGGTTGGTATATAGGTATGTAGGTATGTAGGTAGGTAGGTAGATATATGGATGTATATATGCATGAATATATATGTATGTATATATATATGTGTATATATAACTTTGTCAATACTCTGATATATGTGTGTGTATATATATATATATATATATATATATATATATATATATATATATATATATGCATGTTTTTAGACGCCATGATTTGTAGCATAGAGTTACGGAGCTTTACGTTCTGAGTTCAAATCCCGCCGAGGTTAACTTTGCCATTCATTCTTACGGGGTCAATAAAATAAAGCACTAGTAAAGCACTGGAGTGATTGCTGGCCTTGTGTCAAAAGTAGAAACAATGTTTGACTCAAGTGTTTTATTAATTTTTCTAACAATTATACTTTATTAATATATTTATTATTCTGTACACTTTATGTTTCTCTATGCACTCTTGACTGTTCGTGTATGTTTGTGTGTGTGTGTGTGCATGTATGTATGTATGAATTCATATGTGTATATATATATGTCTTCTGTTGACTTATATATCATATATATGAAGAAAATAATATGTAAAGCAGCTGGAGATGGCAATATGAAAACTGGAAAAGACTGACAAAGACTGGTAAAGACTGTGTCGTATTTCTACTTAATTCTACCTTGAGGCATAGCCTCGTTTCTCTTCCTTTAAAGACGCGGGATTTGATAATTCATGACTTCTGTAGAAGTCAGTGCAGTGTGTGTGTGCAGTTGTGTGTATGTGTGTGCATGTGTGTGTATGTGTGTACATGTGTGTGTATGTGTGTGTATGTATGTGTGCATGTGTGTGCGCATGTGTGTGTGCATGTGTGTGTTGTGTGGTCATGTGTGTGTATGTGTGTGCATGTGTGTGTGTGCGTGCGTGTGTGGCTGTGTGTGTGTGCAGATGTATATGTCTGTTTTTGTGTTTTTGTATGTGTGTGTATGTATTTGTGTCTATGTGTGTGTGCAGCTCTGTATGTGTGTGTGTTTGAGCATGTGTATGTGTGTGCGTGTGTGGCTGTGTGTGTCTGTGTATGTGTATATGTGTGCGTGTGTGCACAAGTGTATATATGTGTGCGTGTATATATGCATACATACACACACATTCCATATAAATATATATCATATAAATATATATCATATAAATATATATAAATTTTGACTCTTGCTATAACTAATACTGTCTCTCTCTCCCTCCTCTCTCTCTCTCTCTCCCTCTCACTCTTCACTCTCTCTTCTTCTCCCTCCTCCCTCTCTCTCTTTCCCCCCTATCTCCATCCCACTCTCTCGCACTCTCTCTCTCGCTCCTCTATCTTTTTTCTTTCTCTCTGTGGTGCATGCAGTGCAGAATGGTTTTGAAGTTCACTTTGCAATCATGGAGGTCTTTGATTTCTCGTTGCGCTGTGACTGAGAATTACCATCTACCTGAGTGGAATTGAGGTGAAGAGACTCCACTGGAGCACCACGAATGGATTGGATCTGTCATTTAAAGTGCCAGCCTTATTGCACATATTATCACATTGTTTTGTTTGGAAATCCCGTTAAGGAGTTGCATGTTGTGTTCTTGAGCAAAACACTTCATTTCACGTTGCTCCAGTAAACTCAGCTGAACCAAATGAGTACCAAAATCCTCCTTAACTAAGCGGTACAAAGCTTAGTCATGAGGAAGGGGGCAACATCAACGACCTTTTCAATTTAGCAAAGCGGCTCCATTGAACAGCTCTCGATGTTTCATGTCTTAGTGCACACTATCCTAACGCCATACTTCCTTCGTGTTTGGCGTCAAAGAAATGGTCGAGGGTCATTCTCGCCACTAACAGGTCAGTTGTGATATCTCTTCTGCGTCTCTCATCTAAACGACTAACTAGTTCTTTCTCTACTTTTTCTATAGCTAACAGTTCGTTGGACCTCTTCAATACGTACTGTTATAATGATTTTTCTCTTTAACGAAACCCACCACCTGCTGTTTAAGATAGCCTCCGTCACTTCCCCTATACTCCCCTTCTCCTCCCTCCTCCTCCTCCTCCTACAACTACTACTACTAAAACAATGATAATAATAATAATATTAATAATAAAATTGATGGTAAATATGTGCATAGGAATAAAAAAAGACATATAAAAATAAATTAAACTTATAAATAAATGAAATGGTGGCTTTTATATAAAATGTCGATGGCTGCAATCTTTGCAGAAGGCAATAAGATTTTGCGTGTGAACCGGCTATAATGTCAGCTTTATGAAGGTTGTACTGTACCGCATCTCTGCATACATCGACTATTTGTGTTAGTAACGAGCGGTAGCAGGGGTCATTTTGGACAGTGAATATGGTTAACGAAACGGTGACGTTGTTTCGCAGTTTGAAAATTTTCTGAATGCATGCGGCTAGATGAATATTTTGGTATATTTACACACGGAGACAATATAAAGTCTATTCCTATTATACAAGAAAGATTTAAAATATGAGATTGTTTATAGTCACACTCTTGAGAAATAAGTGTCAGCATGACTGCCAGAGATTTGGTTCGGTTTATGTCAAAAATTATACTAGCCTTTCTATACGTTAGCTTACATTCTAACTTACAAAACTTACTTCTATACACATGTATAAATTACTTACATATATGCATACGTACGTATATACATATATAGATGTATAAATAGATAGATACACAGATACGTGTGTGCATAAATAAATGTACTTAGTTATGTTACTAAATCTCAAAACGCTTGGGTTTTGAAGCAAAGAAAGCAACTACCTAACTTATATTCTAACAAGATTTGCCTACCTGAATGCAAACATATATGCATTGTACATACAAATTCGAATGCATGGATACATACATACATACATACATACATACATACATACATACATACATACATACATACATACATACATACATACATACATACATACACACGAAGACGCGTGGCTGAGTGGTTAGAGAAATGAATTCGAAATGGTAAAGTTGTGAGATTCCTGGACCAGGTGATGCGTTATGCCCTTGAGCAGGACACTTTATTTTACGTTGCTCCTTCATTCTGGATGTGCGACCGGTAAATAGTATTAGCAATTGGAAAGACCAATGGAAACATTGTTTCCTCGGTCCGATTTGGCATGGTCTGGGATCTTGTCTTGTCGATTGACATACATGCATACATAAATACATACATACATACATACATACATAATGATGGCTGCCCCTCGTTATCGAGTATGGTCATTGCACGATATAACATTATTAATAATTATTAATTAATTCTATCGTGCAATGCCTGTGCGTGAAGATATTTTTAAAAGTGAAGAAAGACTGTGCACTGAGCCAATCCCACTCTCTGAGCAACAGTAGCTATAACCCGAAAAGAAGAAAAGATCAACATCATCGGTAACTACTGAGCCGCAAGTTTTATGTCGGAGTTATCCCAGTTTCCTGAGTTGCCTCTCCTAGAAGAATGCCCTGACAAAGGCTAGGGTCCTTCACTCCCAGTGGTTT